>JAZBQO010000513.1:0-14633 GCA_038407005.1 Ceratocystis sp. C1944
ATAGTTATACTATTTGGTTTAGTGAATAGACTATTGATTTTCCAGAGATATATCAACTATATCCTATAGGAGTTCCTAGATGACTTTACCTTAGCCTACATTAATGACATCATTATATACTCTAAAGGTATAAGGATAGACCACTAAGTAAAGGTGAGGAAAGTCCTTTAAAAACTTAAAGAAGTAGAACTAAGGCTAGACCTTAATAAATATGAATTTGAAGTGAAAAGAGTTAAGTACTTAGGAATAATAGTCATAGTAGGAGAAGGAGTTTCAATAGACCTAGAGAAGATAGAAGCTATTCAGGAGTAGAAACCCCCTACTACAGTGAAAGGAGTATAAGGTTTCCTAGGGTTCATGAACTACTACTAGGATTTCATTAGGGAATTTTCAATACTAGTAGCTCCCTTAGTGAAACTCATAAAGAAGGATAAGCCTTTTATATAGAGCTTAGAAGTAGAGGAGTCATTCTAGACTCTAAAAGCTATATTCCAGGATGATAAGATACTAGGCAATTAGGACTTAGAGGAATAAACATAGCTAGAGACAGATGCGTCAGGGGTAGGGATAGGCATAGCCCTATCTCAGGGCCTAGAGAGTAGAAAGTAGTTAATTACCTTCTTCTCCTGAAAGATGAATACAGTAGAGTAGAATTATAGTATCTATGATAAAGAGCTCTTAGTAGTCATTGAAGCTATATATAAGTAGAGGGGAGAAGTGAGGAGCCTTAAGGAATTCATATTAATTATTGACTATAAAAACCTCAAGTACTTTAGGATAAAGTAGATCCTCTTAGAGAGATAAGTCAGATAGATATAGCACATAGAGGAACTCCTACCCTTCATAATAATTCACTAGCCTAGACACTTAGTAGTAGTACTAGATACTCTCTCCTATAAGGATGAATTCAATGACCTAAAGGAAAGAGAATAGAGTAGGACCTAATAGCTCTAGAAAGAAGAATAGGAACTGAAACTAGATGTATAGATCTAGGTATAAGATAGTAGAGGCCTATTTGAGATAGACTTAGATTTGAAAGAATTATAGTAGTAAGCTCTATAGGATAATAAGGACTATAAGAAGATTGCTCAATATATCTAAAATAGGTAATAATTCCCTATATCATTAGTACTACTAAGATTAGCTTAAGTAGTAGAGTATGAAATGTAAGATAGAGTTATGAAATATTACTATGCTATCTAGGTACTAAACTATGAATAACTAAGAGGAATCCTACTATAGAAGCACTATAATAACCTAATTTCTAGCTATAGAGGATAAGATATAATAGTAGTAGTACTTAGATGATAATTTTTCTAGCCTAGACTAGATAATGATATCAAGAGGTTAGTGAGAAACTATAATTAGTATAGGAGAATAAAACCATAGTGAGAAAAGCTCTATAGGCTACTGAAACCACTACTAATTCCTAACTAACCCTGGCAAGGAATCTTAATAGACTTCATGACACATCTACTAGGAGAGATAGAGAACTTACTAGTAGTTATATACTGACTAATAGGTAATGTAATACTAGTTCCCCTGGTAGACATTGAGATAGAAATAGTAATTAAGGCTATTATTGTCACGGGTTAGATCACAGATAGTTTCATATGAGCAGGTCTGGAGATAATCAGATATTACACATTGAAGGGGAAAGGAAAGGAAACTAATCTAAAGTATCATGAGGGGTAAAGGGTCCTTATACCAGCAGGACTTGTGGGTCTGTTGAAAGGGGGGAGGTGCTCCACCATAGCCAAAGGCTGACCAATGGGCACAGCCCTTACATCTGCCTCCTTCTCCTTCTTCTTCTTCCCTCTGTTGGTGGTGAGTGTGTCTCTCTCCATTCCTCCAATGCAATGGTGTTTTCTAGGTATTCAGCTGGTTCCCAAGTAGGTTGATTCCATCCTTGCCACTTTACTTAGTACTATAGCTTGCTATATCTTTTCCTCTCACTCAATATTTTCTCTGCATCATACATGTCTATGCCCTCTTGATTGTCAACTGGGCCTGGGCAGTCATCATGTGTTGTCTGGGAAGGGAAAGCATCATCTGCTGCTGGTCTGAGCCTATCTGCATGGTAAGTGTCATGGGCTGTTGAGCCTGGGACATCTAACTTGTAGGTATGACTGTTAACTCTTTCTTTCACCTGGCAATGTATGTGCTTGTTCTGTAGTCTTCTCCCTAGTCCTGGACCAAATTGTTCTTTCTGTAGTGTCAACCAGACCCAGTCACCTGGCTGATAGTCCTCATGTGGCCTTCATTTCTCATTTGCCACTTCTTCCATATTAGCTCTAGCCATAGTGAGGTTTGTCTTAGCCCAATCTCAAGCACTCCTCAACTTGTCCAAAACCCATTTTGCTTGACCAAGAGGGCCATCAGGGTTTGGTAGTGGTGTCTAGGGAGGTTCCAAGTTGATTGTCTTTGGATGGTAGCCATGGCTTAAGAAGAATGGAGAAACTTGTATAGCACTGCTTGGTGTTGCATTGAGTGCAAATTCAACCATTAGTAAGGCTTTCAACTAGTGTGGACCTTGGGCACCAAGTTTAGCAAGTTTAGATTTGACCTCAGCATTCATCCTCTCAACAGCTCCATTAGTTACTAGGTGGTATACTGTTGTTGACCTCCTCTCCACTCTAAGTTCAGTACAAATCATTTTCCAAGCTGTATTGATGAATTCTCAGTCTGAAAGTATAGATCTTGGTAGCCCATGGTGTCTGTAGTAGTTGTGTAAGAAGACATCAGCTACATTTTCCATGTCTAGTGCTTTCATTGGCATTAGGAGTATACCTTTTGACATGTAGTCAACAACTGTGAGTATATGAGTGAACTCTTCTTCACCCTTTTTAGCAGTTGGCAGTGGGCCAATGAAATCAATTGCAATGTCTTGCCATGGCTGATCTGGGATAGGCAGAGGCTTCAACAACCCTTCTTTGCTAGTGTGCCAAGTATTTGTGCTTCCACACACCTGACAATTTCTCAAGAACTATCATACATCTACTACAAAGTTAGGCCAGAAAAACAAGTGAGCCAACTCTGTATATAGCATGTTCTTTCCAGGGTGAATGAGGGTGGGTGAGTCATGAATGTTTTGCATCAATGATGTTCTCAAAGGTTCTGAGTCAGGGACCCAAAATCAGCCTTAGTACAGCACTCAGGTCTTGTCATCCAGGGAGCAATCACTGACACCCACATGTATCCTATGTCTAAGATCTTCTGGCCACTGCTTATCTTTTGCTATCAGGCAGGCTCTGATTTGTTCAAGATCACTGTCCTGCTCTATAGCATTAGACCAGATGTTCTTTATTTTCTCTGGCAGTGATTCTGGGGGTGTGAATTCACTTGGGACTGGTAGTTGGCTATCAGTCCACCTCACTTTCAGTATGCCTTCCAACCCATTCCCTTGGTGCTGCAGCAGCTGTTGCTTTCATTCCTCAAATTGACCATTGTCTGGGCCTTTGGGTAGGTCACACTGTGACAGGGCATCAGGGAGTGGAGAAAGCTTGCCTGGCCAGTGGGTGATAAAACAATTATATTCACTCAAAGTTAGGTACTAATGAGCTTGGTGTTCTGACAGGTGTTGGAGCTTTGTGAAGTGCAACAGGTTCTTGTGATCAGACAACACCTCAAAGGTGTCTTTCAGGCCTTTTAGCTCACTATACCATTCCTTAAGTGCATAAATGATTGCAAGCAGTTCTTTGTCATGGATAGGGTAATTACATTCAGCTGGCATTAGTTTCTGGCTCATATATGCACAGGGGTGTTTGGAGCTGTCTGGCTGGACTTGCAGAAGTGCTGTACCCATAGCATAACCAGAGGCATCTGCCTCTACTATTGTTGTCAAATCTGGGTTATGGCTGCAAAGGATCAGCACTGAGGTGAAGGCTTTCTTGAGTTTCTCAAATGCTTTGTCTACTGCTTTAGTCTAGAAAAACTTCTTCTTAACTGTTACCAGAGCATTAAGTGGTAGGACCACTTCTGAATAATTGTCAATAAACCCTTAGTAGAAGTTGCAAAGCCCTAAGAATTTTCTGACATACTGGACTGAGGTTGGTGTCTTCCATTCTGAGATCAACACAATTTTCTTTAGGTCTGTCAAGATTTGACCAGGCCATAGGATGTATCCCAAGTATGTAATTTCCTGGGTTGTGAACTCACACTTGTTGATGTTGACTGTTAGGCCTCCTTCTCACAGACAGGTCAAGGCTGTGTTAACCTTCTCATAGTGATCCTCTAGGGTTCCATTTGTGAAGATCAAAACATCATCAATATATACTGACACCTAAATGTCAAGATATAGTCATAACAGGCTGTTGATAAATCTCTGGAAGTGTGCAGGTGCATTGGCCAGTCCAAATGGCATCACTTGCCACTCATAAAGTCCCTGGCAAGTCCTGAAAGCTGTTTTCCATTCATCTCCTTCAGCAATGTAGATGTTGTGAAAGGCAGAGATGACATCCAGTTTTGTAAAGAGAGTCACTTCTGAGACATTGCATAGAGTTTCTGTGATGTTGGGTAACAGGTAACAGTCCTTTTTCATTACTGCATTGAGGGCTCAGTAGTCTACACAGAAGCATAAACCACCACCTGGTTTCCTGACAAACAGGATTAGTGCAGCTGCTGTAGACTTGCTTGGGTGAATATATCCTTTCTATAACAATGTCAAAATCATTTGGTGAAGGACTAGGAGTTCATCTCAAGACATCTTGTAAAGGGGGCCCCATGGTGCTTTCTCATCTAGGACAGACAGCTTGATCTCATGGTCCATTCCTAAATGGCAGGGAGGGAGGCACTTGGTGAACTGTGTGTCTGGGTTAAAAGCATTGACATTTTCATTTGACACCTAAGTAGGTACCTTGCCTTTCCACTTTGCTGGGTCCATAGGTGATTGGTCTTGGTAAAGGTGATCCAGGGCTTTGTTGATGTCTTCAACTATAGCCCTAAAAACTTTGGCTTCATACATGTTGTAGTCTTTGCCATCTTTCTCAATCAACTGTTCAAAAGTTCACAGCCTCCTCACAAACTGGGGTTGGGCTGGCATCACTGTGTTTCTACCACAGACTGTGACATTGTTGTCTTTGAAGGTGATCATGTCTTTCTCACAGTTGATTACTGCATTGTTTCTCTTAAGCCATGGGTATCCTATCAGAATTTCATCTGACAAGGTTGGGATAACCCAGGCTATGTGCTTCTCTTTGAAGCCACCTACATCTATCTTGAAAAAGGTAATTTTGTCAGAGATAGTGACCCTCATGCTGTTAAATGGGGCTAAGCTGCAGGGTCTTACAGCTTGTTGTGTGGGGAGCTTAAACTTCTTCACAATTCTTTGGCTTATCATGGAGGTTGAGGCACTACCAGTATCTATTAAGGCAATGGATGGGAGACTCCCATTAATTACTACATCCACCTCTATAGCTTGTTTTTGATCTGATTGCCCTCTGTCTTCCTTTTCCTAGTTCACAATGAATTGTCTAGATTCCTTCTCAGACCTCTATACATGACTTTGCACAGAGGTATCTAGTTTTCTGAAGCTGCACTCCCCCCTTCCTCATCAGAAGCTTCCAATTCAGCTTCCATTTCTACCTTCCTCACTGGTGTTGAAGAGGCCAATAGGGGGCATGCAGTGAGGTGAGGGCATTGAGGTGATTTATGGTTGGAGGCACCACAGTGGAAGCAGTGGCCTTCCTGGTGACATTTCTCAATCTCTTCCTGTGAAACCCAACAAGCCCTCTTCCTTCCAGTAGAAGCAGAAGAAGACCCTGGCTAGGACCCACTGCTCTTTCCACACAGGTTATCACCCTGGTTCTGGGGTTAAGATTGTTGTGTAAACTGGCTCATTTGTAGGTGCCTCTTACTAGCCCCAACATTTGCTGCCACCATGAGGAGGTCCTTCTTATAGTCTTTAAAGGTTGTGTAGCTTTTGGCTGAGACCATTTTGTCTGCCATCTCTGTAGAAAGGCTATTCCAGAGGAATGAAATTTTGATTGACTCAGGCCATTCATCTCCATTGGCTTCAAGAAAGGTTTATTCCACCTCTGAGATATAGTCAGCCATTGAGCAGTGCCCCATCTTCATTGACAATGCTCTATTGAGAGCAAGTTGTTAGGCACTTGGATCTGAGAAGGTTTCCTCTAAGAAAGTGTAGAAGGCTTTCAGGGCCTTCTTTCCATCCTTCATGGAGTAATATGTCTCCATGTGTAGGGTGACCTTCACTCATGCCTTCCCAGTTAGCCAACTGTAGGTATAGTTCATAAAACCCCTTTCTCCACCATAGGCTTCACAATCATGCAATTGTTTTTCTTTGATGTCAGCCAAGAAGATTTTGAACTGGAAAGAGCTCTTCCCATTGTATTTTTCAATGTCTGCAATGATTGGTTGGATTTAGCACTTGTTTTCAAGCTCAAGGGCCTTGATCTTTGCCAGGAGTCAGGCCACATTGTCATTGTGTGTCAGGGGTTCAGGCTTTACAGAGGCACTGCTGGTAACCTTGGGCATTTTGTTGGTATGGGTGAAAAGAGGAAAAAAAAAAAGATTGGAAATTTCAGAAGTTTGGATTTTCAAAGAATGTGTAATAATGTCATGGGTTAGATCACAGATAGTTTCATATGAGCAGGTCTGGAGATAATCAGATATTACACATTGAAGGGGAAAGGAAAGGAAACTAATCTAAAGTATCATGAGGGGTAAAGGGTCCTTATACCAGCAGGACTTGTGGGTCTATTGAAAGGGGGGAGGTGCTCCACCATAGCCAAAGGCTGACCAATGGGCACAGCCCTTACAATTATTACATATGTATATATATACTATAGGACCCTAAGATGGATTATCAGTGATGATAGGTAGTAATAGGTAAGTAAGATATAGAAAAGACTATGTGAAGTCATAGGTATTGAAAGGAAACTCTCAATAGTATACTATCCCTAAATAGATAGGGGTATAGAGAGAGTGAACTAGGAAGTATTATTCTACCTATGAACACACATTGCAATGGACCAGGAAGATTAGCTAGAATAGATTCCTTTAGCATAGCTCTCATTGAATAACTATTCCTAGCTATACTGCCACAGAGTCAGCCCCTTTTTCCTTATACATGGCTACAACAATGTACTAGTGTAGATAGAAGGAATAGACAAAAGCACAGAAGGGAGTAGAATAGTAAAGGCAGAAGAAGTGGTAGTCAAACTAGGAGAGCTAAACAAGTGGGCCCAAGTAGTAGCAGTAGACATATAGCAAAACATAGAAGTCCAAGTGAACTAACACCACAGCCTAGCACTAATTTTTAAGCCAGGAGACAATACATAGCTAAAGATGAAGAACATATAGATAGGCAGACTAAGTAAGAAGCTAGACTAGCTGAATATGAAGTACAAGGTAGTTAGGCAAGTGTCTCCCTTAACCTATGAGCTAGATGTCCTAGGAAAGATCTATAAGGTTTTTCACATTGATCTCCTTAGACTAGTAGTAAAGGACCCCTGGCCAGGCCAAAACAGGGAGGCAGAGGTCATAGTGAAACTGATCATATCAGAAGAAGGGTATGAACTATAGGAGGTAGATGAGATTCTATATGCAGTGGGGACAGGGAATGTAAGGAAAGTTTAGGTGAAATAGACAGGTTTTAGGAAACTAACTACAGAACTAATCAATGTGATCTTAGAGACTAATCTACAAGCAATAGATCAATAGGAAGTAAAATAGGGGCTGATTATAGAAAACAATAGACCTAAAGAGATCTATTTGATTAAATCAGGAAACCTATAAGTAAAACAGGCAAGGATACCAGATTCTACTTGAGAAGGTCACACATCTCAACCTAGAGAAAGAGAAATATATTACAGGGTAGAGATATAGAAGATGAGGAGCTAGGCTAGATGAGGAAGGTGGTCAAAGATGGCACCAAACCTGGGAGGACATGTAAAGGACACATGACCAGCAAGCATTTTAGATAGTTTCTTCCTTTCCTCCTCATCTGACAATAAAGTCATCAATCAGCAAACTTAGTATCACCTACAAGTCCCATAACACTATCTATACTTGAAGAATATCTAGAAGTTATATAGCCTTCTATTAACTATTGTCTTAGACTAAGGACCTCAATTCATTACTAAATTTTAGAGGTGCCTATCTTAGTCCTTGAGAATTAAACTAACCCTATCCTCTACCTACTACCTAGAAACTAATAGTTAAACTAAGAGAATGAATTTAGTCTTAGAATAATATCTATATATATATATAGTATATCTATAAGATAATTAGGAAGATTAGTTACCACCAGCTAAGTTCTCTAGTAATATATATTACTCTAAAACTACTAATATTTCCCCCTTCTTTATAAACTATAGATTCTAACCCTAGATAGGATTTAAGCTAATCTCTAACCTACCTAATTCTACCTAGTCCTAAGATACTACTGCCTTTACTACCTGAATAGAAGAAATAATAGAACTGACCTAGTCTAAAATAGTAATAGCCTAAAACTTCTATAAAGAGTCAGTGAATTAGTACTACTAGCTACCTCACTAGTTCTAAGTTAATAATAAAGTCTAGCTTAATACCTAGATAATTCAAACTACCTAGCCTTAGAAGAAGCTAGACTAGAAGAACTCAGGACTATTCTATATCTATAAGATTATAAGCCTATATACTTATAAACTTAAGTTACTTACCTCTATAAGGATCTACCCTATTTTCTATATATCTAAGCTCTAATATACTAATACCTCTGACCTAATCCCTAGATAAGTTCATCTACCTCTACCTTATATTAAAGTAGCTAGATAAACTGAGTATAAAGTTAAAGAAGTCTTAGACTCCTTCTAGGAATACTATAGCTATAGCTACCACCCCTATCTGAAATATATTATTCATTAGACTAGCTATAATGACCTAATAACTAAACCTACTGAATAACTAGAGAATACAAAGCAGCTAGTAGAAAACTACTACTACTATTACCCTAATAAGCCTAGCCCCTAGGTGAACCCTCCTAGTTACCCTCTTAGCATCAATAGAGCTCTACTATAGAGAGGGGGGTACTATCACAGTATACTAGTGTCTTCTATATGACTATTATAGTATACTAGTATTCCTATATAATGTAATAGCAAACTAGTGTCCTTTATATAACTACTGTCTATCATAGTATAATACTATTGTCTATATGACTACTATTTCTATATGACTACTATTTCTACACTACTTTAGTATTCCCTATATGACTACTATCCTACTCAATGCTAGAGCCTCACTCACTACTACCAGCCTCACACCCTACTATAGATCTTGTTAACTACAACCTATGTAGATATATAGACTAGATAGAACCTCCCTCTATTACCTGAATGTTGCTCCCTAAGCAATGTCCTCATCTTCTGTTCCTAGTATCTGTTACCATCTTGAATATACTGTTCCTTCTGTCCTTGTCCTTGTCTACCTGTCCTACCTATCCTGTCTTTGAGCTATTGAGTTAGTCCCATAGAGCCTTCCTGCCTGTCTATGACATATACAGGGCTTAGTTACTATTATACAGAGGGTAGCCTAGGGCTGCTACTAGTGTGTTTTATATCATTTGTTTTCTTATGTCTTCAATAGGGATATCTTTGTTATGGGTGAGGTGCAATGCTATGGTTTGTATATAATCTTTATTGATTGATGAGGAGGGAAAGGAGTCTATCTAGAAGGTTGTGCTAGTGAGCAGGGTGAAATACTTCACTTACCCCCTGTGTTTCCACCCACCTTCACTGCCTTCTATATTTAGTACTAAACTACAATATCATTCTCCTTCTCCTCCCCTTCCTTCTTCTTCCACTTACTCTTCAGTTGGCCTATCAGTGTGAGGTAAGTTTCTTTAGGTCTATTGTTTTTGGTTATTAGTCCCCATTTCACTTCCCAACTGTGTAGGGCTTCTAAATTGTTTTCAATCACATTGTCAATTGGTTCACAAGTTAGTGTTTCAAACCCTTTCCACTTTATCCACACCACCCTCTCTTTCCTCTTCCCAAAAGCATAAAGGATGTCATCCACAAGCTATACTTCTTCTCCTTTTTCATTGAAGAGTGGGGTTGTCTTGTCAGAGTCTACATTTTGTCCTAGCTAAGGGTCTTCTCCTGCTAGCCATAGTAGATCCATATGAAATATTAGGTGTATCCCTCTTAGCACATCTAGCTCATAGACCATTAGTACTACTTGCTTTATGACTTTGTATTTTACATTGAGCCAGTTGAGTTTGCAGTTAGGTTATCTGAGTTTCATATTCTTCAACTTTAGCTACACTTCTTATCCTAGTTAGAACATTAGTGCTGTAGTGCAGTGCTTGTTTGCTTGTCTTTCTATATTTTATTGTGTGTCTACAGTGATGACTTAGGCCTATTCTATCAATTCTCTAAGTTTAGTCTTGATGGCTTCTACATCTACTATTTTGCTCCCTTCTGCACTTGTACTAACTTCCTCACATATCTAGACAGGAGTGATATTGTAGCCATGAGTAAGAAAGAATAGGCTCACCCCATGTCTTCTTAGCTATAGCCTGTTATTAAGGGCTATCTGTGCTGCTAGGATCCACTTAGCCCAGTCTTATTGGTCTATTACTATTCTCATGTGTAGAAAGATCTGAACTTCTTGGTTTACTCACTCAGTTGTACTATCTATCTGTAGGTAGTATGCTATTGATAGTCTTCTCTCAACCCTAAGGGTTTCATAGAATGTTTTCTATAACTCCCCTACCCATTAGGGACCTCTATCACTGACAATCCATTCAGGTGGTCTATGATATGCATATACATTAGCTAGGATAGCATTGACCACTGTCATGGTTTTTATGTCTTCTAGGGGTACTAAAATGACATTGCCTATGAGTCAGCATATAACCATAAGTAGGTCTGTGAACCTTCTAGGCAGATATGTCATGAAATCCATAGAAATTCCTTGCCATAGCTGGGATAGAACTAGTAGAGGTGTCAATAACCTATGGATTTTCTCTCTCCAGGGTTTTATTCTACTACACTAATCACAATTTCTCAGTAGTCATTTGATGTCTTCTATCATCTTTGGCCAGAAAAACTTTCTATAGAGTACTACTATTATTGCATCCCTGCCCCCATGTCCTGATATTAGGTCAATGTGATGCCTCTTGAGTAGTTCCCCTTTTAGCTCTTCACAGTCTAGTGTCTATATTGTATGTCAGTGGTATACAATGCCATCTCTCACTGAACAGTCTGTTGCTTATACTGAGCCTAGAGGGACTAGTGTCAATGGGAATTGTGTTCTTTGTTCTATGTGTTCTGTGATTTTCTCATAGTTTAAGTCTTTGTTTATCACTGTCCTCCATAGTTCTCCTAAGTTTGAGTCAGTTTCAAATGGGTTTCTGGTTTCCACTCCTATCAATGTAGATTCTTCTGTGATGGACTGTTGCATAATCTCAGTGTATTGCATTTCCACTAGGTCCCAACTCTCTTTCCAAAGGCATTTGGTTCTGCTTTCATTTCTTTCTTCCTTGTCAAAGAACTCATCCTTTCTTAATAGTACATCTGGTACCATAGCTAATTTTCCTGGACAGTGAATTGTAGTGAACATTAGTAGTGACTCCAGTTCTTCCATCCACCTTATTTGCCTTTCAGATAGTAGTTGCTTTGTTCTGAAGTATTATAGGTTTTTATAGTCTGTCAGTAGTGTGAACTTTTCTAGCCCTCTCAGTTCTCCTCTCCACTTTCTTACTGCCTCTATGACTACTAGGAGTTCTTTGTCATGTATGCCATAGTTCATTTCCATTGGGGTCATCTTTCTGGAGAAGAAGGCAATTGGTTGTTTTACTGCTTCTAGCCCTTGGTTCAAGACTATGCCTATTCCCACTCCTGAGGCATCAGTCTCCAGCCATATTTGCACTTCTAGGTCCTAGTTTGCCAGCATGTCTCCTTTCACAAAGGCATCCTTCAGCTTAGTAAATGCTGTTTCCTCTGCTTCACCCCACTTGAACAGTGTGTCCTTCTTCATGAGTACTACCAGTGGTACTGTCAGTTCTGTGTAGTCTTTGATGAAGTCTCAGTAGTAGTTGGTGAAACCTAGGAAGCCATGGACTCCTTTTGCTATTGTAGGCTATTGCTAATCTTGTATGGCTGCTACTTTCTCTAGGTCTATTTCAATGCCCTTTCCTGCCATGATGATTACACCTAAGTATTTGACCTTTTGCACTTCAAATTTACACTTGTTGAGGTCAAGTCTTAGACCTACTTGTTGAAGTTTCTATAGGACACTATGGACTTTTTGTCTATAGTCTTCTAAAGATCTGTCAGAGTATACAATGACATTATCAATGTAGGCTGAGGTATAGCTGTCTAAGAACTCATCTAACACATGGTTGATGAATCACTGGAAGACAGAGGTTCCATTTGCAATACTAAACAGTATAACCAGCCATTCATATGATCCATATTGTGTGTGAAATGCTGTCTTCCACTCATCCCCTTCTGCTATCCTTACTCAGTGGAAAGCTGCTTATACATCCAACTTAGTGAGCCACTTAGCTTGTGAGATTACTCTCAGAGTTTCTTGGATCAGTAGTATTGGGTAATAGTCCTTTTTGAGTATAGTGTTCAGTGCTTGATAATCAACACATAGTCTTAGGCCTCCCCCTGGCTTCTTCACAAATAGGACTAGGGCTCCTCCTACTGAGTTGCTGGGATGGATGAACCCTTTTTCTATCAGTTCTGTCAAGGTTTTTCTCAGTACTAATAGCTCATCTCATGACATTTAGTATAGTGGGGACTATGGTAGTTCTTTTTCTCCTTGAAGATCTATTTTCACATCTAACCAGGGTCAGTGGGGTGGTAGTTCTTCATTTGAGTGTGTAAAGGCATCCTATAAGTCTGTGTATTGTGTGGGCAGTCTTTCACACAGTTCTACTAGTGATGTTTCAGGTTTCTTCTTTAGTGCTTTGTTGATATCTTCTATGCTGGCTATGAAGATTTTTGTCATGTAGTTGCCTTTTCTCTTGGCTATTCTCATTATCACAGTGAATGCTTGTCCATTGACTACACTCATTTTCATTTTTCCATTGTTCTTTTTTTTTAATCTTTCCTCTCTCACTCTAAGTTTTTCAACCACTGTGTTACTAGAGCAGATAATCATTCTATCCTCTTGGGGTATATAGATGGCTCCTTGCTTTTTGATCTATGGCAGCCCAAGTGTCACATCATAGTCATTGCCAGGTACAATGTATGTAAACACTTCTTTTTCTTCATAGCCTTTGATGTTGATAGATATATGGGCTACTTCCTTGATCACCCCTCTACTTCCCATTACTCCTTTCATTGTACACACTAGGATCAGCATGTACTTTAGTTGAGCTTGTTTTACAAATGAATCAGATACCACATTATATGCTGATGAACCAGGGTCTATTAATGCAGTTGTCATATTCATGTCATTGATCAGGACTTCTACTAAAAGAAGACTACAGTCCATTGTTTCTTTCCATTCTCTCAACTAAAGTTTAGTCAGATCCTCCTCTTAGTACCCCTACTCATGACTTTGTACAGGGTTCAGGCTTTTCCCTGATCATCTACCACTGAGGTTTCTTCTACTAGTAGTGTATTCTATTCCTCAACTGTAGTGTTGTTGACTTGGGTATGACTAGGGGCTAGCCTTCTTGCTGGTTTCAGGGGGCAAACTCTGGCCTAGCATTTGGGTCATGCACAGTGTAGGCAGACGTTTGCCTGGTGTCTTCTAGACATCTCTTCATTACTGACCTATTTTACAACTCTGCCCCTGTACTTATGGTCATCTAGAAGCCTAGGGCCAGGGTTTTGTATTGTCTTAGGTCTTGGGGTGGAGTAGGACTATGTATAGTTCAAGTCAATGTCCATTGGATCACTGTATTCTCTTGGGATCTCATCATGCTAGTTCAGGCTACTAATGTATACACTGAATTTATTGAGGTTTTTATTTCTCAGGATGTTTGTGTACACTTGTCTATAGATTTTGATTTCTTCCTCTAGTGTTTTGCCTGGAGCTGTGGCAAGTGTGTAGTATGTCACCTTCCTGTCCAGTCCCTTGTAGAAGGCATCTATCTTAATCTCCTCTGGCCATGCCTGTCCTCTGGCCTCCTGTAGCAGTTTGTAGAAGTCCTGGATGTAAACTTCATAGGCATCTCCTTTCTGCTTCAGGGTGTTCAGCTTCATGTGTGCAGTGTCTATATGTCCTGGGTCCTTGAACCTATTGTCAAGGACCTTCCACACCTCAGCTTCTGTTGCCCCTTCTTTTTTTCATAGTTCTATCAGTTTTTCACTGATCCCCTCACTGGCTTGCATTGTCAGGGACATTAGGATGAGGGTGATTTTTTTTTGTCACTGAGGTTGTCTTGATAATCCATTGCTCCTTGCATTTGGTTTTTCCAAGCCCTATACAGGGCTCAGTTACCATTGTACAGAGGGCAGCCTAGGGCTGCTGCTGGTGTGTTTTGCATCGTTCGTTTTCTTGTGTCTTCAATGGGGACACTATGGGTTCTTACATCTTCAATAGGGATGTCTTCATGATCTATCAGGCTTTCATAAATGCTTGAATCTTCCAATGAGAATTGATATGTTGGCATTAGGTTTTTGTTTATTTTTTTTTTTGGGATGATCAATCAATTTGTTATAGGT
>JAZBQO010000514.1:0-14580 GCA_038407005.1 Ceratocystis sp. C1944
GAACAGACATGTCTATTAGTACGTAATCCATTACTTTCACAAGTGCTGTATCGTAGCCAAAAGCTAGTAACAAGCAAATTTCCGAAAGCTTACACGTAGGCCTCTATGTGCTCTGTGATCCATTGCTCATCGGAGCTCTTGTGATGTAGAAGTATCAATGGCTTTACATACTCGACCAAGTTTTCCTCAAGAACCTATTCAGAAATGTATATAAGCCCTTTCCTTCCTCCATCATATCCAGTCTTTTTACTCTTTCTCCTCATCTCCATCAGTTCTCTAACTCCACACACTCGCCTTTACCTACAGTCCTTTGCAACTTCATTTTCACTTTATACTTCTTCCTGATCTTCTTGTCTTCACAAGTCTCGCCTTATTTCCACCAATAACCAAACCAACAAAATGCAACCCTGGACTTTGACCTCCCTCCTCGTTCTTGCTGGCACTGCTATTGCACTGCCTTCTGTTGATGCAGCCAAGACCGAGGGTACCCTTGTTGCCAGAGATTATTCGGACTGTTGCCGTTTTCATGCAGCCTGCATTTGTTATGATGATCTTGAACGGGATCATGTTGGTGCGGATATGAAATATTGCAAAGGGGCGCCCGAATGTCCCAAGCGAAAGTCCCGAAAGCCCGCATCATCTTCATCCTAGCATTGAGGCACACTTCTCTGATTACATCACTCGTGTTGCCCTACACACACGCAGGCTTTCTAGTGTTTGAAGTCCATAAAGCAGCCTCTGCATTATGCTTTCTTTGTGCGCAGTCTCTCTTCGTTTTCTTTGCTATTTTGATAAAATAAACAATATCTGATCACAACTGAGATTTTCTTGTACACAGTAAAGCCCATCACATGAAGTGCTTCAACAGTTGAATCTTTGCAATAGTTTTCCAATCTACCAATATCACTACATCAAAGGTCATGTCGTCTAGCTTGTCCAACTTTGTCTTCAGTTTTGTCTTAGTCTCGGCTTCAGTAATATAATCATAAGAGAGGTATAGAGCCTCTCCCAGCACATCCATTTAGTCTAGCCACTCTATTCTTCCTAATCATTTTAGGGGTTGCTTGACACACTCTAGTATCCTCAATAATCTCACTGCGTTGGATGAAATGTTGGATGAACTACATGGAGGATGGGTATTGTGGGAAATCTGCCTTCAGTTGGATTAACCCTGTGTAAGCCCGAGCCTGAATACTCCAGCTTAAGTGTGCATGATGGAAGAACTTAACACTTTAGAAAAAAAATAGAGAAACAAGCTTCACCAATTCGATCAATCTGTATACCAGCACGGTTCCACGTGCGGTTGTACAGGATCACGAGTGACTTCATAAGTGACATGACTGAATTCAGTAGATTGTTCCGACAGGTATGCACCTGTTTGTTATATCGTGGCACAGTTCAATATGCAAAACTTTGTCCATCATTCATAGGTATTGTGGTAAAAAATGGGAATTTTGATAATCAGAATACATCACTATCCCCCTACTCACCGAAGCAGAGATTTACACCTAGTTTATACCGGCTATTGATGTAGGTATGTGTGAACTTGTCAGTAACATAAGTAAGGGTTGGTATTAGACATGAAAGGTCTTTTCCAAGGCCATGTGTTCAGTCTAGACTCTATATCGATAGATTTATAAATCAGTTGGAATCGACTCTTCAGTCAGCAATGAGGTAGATATAGAACGACATCAATCATCACTTATTTCTTCTTTTTCCCATTCTAAGGACATTCAGCACATCCTCCTAATATCTACTTTTATAACCCTAATGTGCAAGTAGGATAAGATGAGATTAGCTTGGCTAGAGTATGGGGGTGATCCTAGCTATGTGAGAGAACCAACTAGTGAGAAATCTGAGTCTTAGTGAAGACTTAGATGCGAGAGCGTGTATTAAGTTGATCTTGTATTGTCTGTCCTCTAGCAAGTGCTTCTACGAGCTACTTGAATATCTGAAGGTGAACACCTTCTCCAAACCACATCTGTCCTTGTGACCAAATCTCAAACAAATAGTTCAAGGTGAGACGCCGGTGTTTTCTACTTTGCGCCGTCCCTGCAGTCTGAGCACTTGCAACTGAGCCGAAGAAATGCTGTCGGCAGAAGCCGAATTTTCAAAGAAATGATGAAGATATCGCCTCCACACAGGACGGCAAATCTATCCCTCTAGAAGAACATATCAGCCCTCATTTAGCACACGCTGTAGTCGATGCCATGACAAACAATCAACACTACTTAGTCCATCAACATGACATTCAGGCAAAGATTGCACATTAGATTTGACAGCAAGTAGGTCCAAGGCCTCAATACCCCCTCGCTTCAGTCTGCTGGGAATAAAGCCAGTAGCATTCTGAACTATGACCGGAATAGTATCAATACTGGCTACGGAGGATGTCGAAGTCAGCTTGACAACGGAAAAAAGTTTAGGCAATGATTATGGACTTCGGGTATGTTTTGACACGTTCGAAATAGTTTCTTAGTACAATTTCTTTTTCCAGGTCACCACCTTTAGCTGAGATGTATGTATGCCCGCCTAGCGCCCTTTCCTACATTGCCATCTTGCCTAGCTCGCCTGTATGGTGGGTATATGGTAGTCTTTGAGGCATCATCAGCGTTGAATATAGTTTCAAAAACATCATGAACCTTGGTCGCGTCTGTACTACAGAGCCTCTCTTTCGACTTGGTAGCCTGGGGAGGCGGAGCTGAACTAAAAAAGCCAGCACTTATTTGTTTTTTTGAGCAACAGCCTGATTTCAATCTCCTGATCTATGTAGCCCAGAAAGTTTAGTTTCCTCCAGCTATCGTCCCAAGAAGTTCAACGCTTTTCTTCAGAATGAGCAGCAAGTCTTTGACCCACTGCTCGAGTAAAGAGAAGGATCCGGGCTTCTGTTAATCTTCTTGCGAAAAACCTGCCTTCAGTTCACAGGATGAATTGCCGCTTTCATCTTGAAGAATACTGTAGCATATACATTTGAGCGTTTTAAGGAGAGACGCGTATCGCTTAAAACCTTTGAGTAAATCGTTAAATGGGGGATATAGGCTAGGCGTGTTAGATAACTATCCTACCAGTAGCAAGATAACGATTTCAATATTGCAGTTAGTATCTAGTAGTGAATAGCCAGGCTACAAGATGCCCTGACCTGTATACTCATACCTACTTTCTAGTGCGTGATGTATTGTTTTTGTCAAGATCGAATCTACACCAGGCTATCCTTTCTTGAACTGCTATTAAGATGGTTCGCGATACCTCTTATCGAGGAGGGCATATTGCAGCTGCCCTAAAACACACTTACAAACGCTGTGGGTGGTGCTGGCCACACAGAGAAAAGAGAGGTGGGTGACACAATATACTAGTCATTAATATGCATAATAAGCGAGTGGACTAACTATGCAAATACACCAAGAATATCGACCCTCAAGACAAAACTGTGAGTAACCTAAGTCACGGTTACCAAGATTGCTGACCCTGATCCAGTTCGCCCAAACGTTAGGGTTAGCATCAGACATCAAGGGTCTCCACCCAAGGCCCAAGCGCTCCACCCAGAACATGGTAGTAATAGATATATAAACTGTAGAATAGATCTTAAATGTTATCAGTTGATTTATTAAAGGGATACCTTCTTCACTACGTCCTTGGACTTCACCTCCTATACATTGCTCATGAGGATTCCTGAGGATTCATGATAATCATGGATCTTCAGCCACAAGAGGTATGAATAAGTGGGGCATGTATGGGACGCCACTTAACCTGGATAGTGCGCCACGCAACATAAACCGGCCGAGATCCGTCCAACGGACTAGAGACATGTTCTTGAGCTATGACCAGCCTTACTACAAGTTACACACTGCCTTACCCTCGCTAGCCCCGGCCTTCCCTGACCGCCACTTCTGGATAATTCCGCCATCACCTGCGCATCATCGTCTTTCCAATCGATCTCACTCCTGCCCTCATCTATAGCCATCACCCCTCTGTTCTGTAGCTGGGCTTTTTTGCTCTATGACGCTTGCTAAGAGTCTCATTTTAGAGTCAATCTCGTAGAGTTGGCGCGTACATCTTACCGAGCACGTCTTCCCTTTATCTTGGTGTGTAAGGTTCTAAGGCTTACTCTGTATATCCTGGCGGCCTCTCGAATACTCAGTTTTAGGTTTTGCTTCAAGGCCGAGATGGCAAGAACGAGAGTGGCTTCCTTAGAATTTGAAGACATTATTGGTGGTTTGAGCAAAGTGGTTTGAAAGATGGAAGTGTGAAAATTTGAGTACAGTCTCCTGCTCGCTTGTAAATTACGTCATGTCAAGAATGGGCAGGCTGCGATAGCTGTTTAGAGCCGGAATATACGGAATTCCGGCCTCTTCAATCGAGGGGCGAAGAGGAGATGTCAGAGGGCAAACCGTGAAGTGCAAGTAGAGATAATATAAGGCTCCATTTTTTTTGATAGAGCCAGTTACGAATGCAACAACGCTCGGCCTAATACACAATCAGCCTCTTGCCTTTAGACGGAGGGTCAAGCGTCGAACTACATACTCGTCTTTTCATATTCTTTGTTCCCTCGATTATATTTTCCCTACTTAATAGTACATATATATTCCCTCATGTGGCGATTTTGCATGGAGAATTTCTATTTGGTCTAATTATTTACATAATTTCCTAAGACTGAATATAAGCTGATGATGTGAGCCAGTCATGTAGCAGTGCCACAGCGTAGCTAGGGCTTCGCATCACTACACCTCACCATCTCCCATCTTTTCACATGTGCTGACTTGGAATAACTAAGACACCAACTCCATGAGGCCAATACTAGTATCCAATGCATTACTACCTTGGATGGTACGATGGTACTAGTGTTGCGTGGCGCACTATCCAGGTTAAGTGGCGTCACATCCCCTGCCCCACTTATTCATACCTCTTGTGGCTGAAGATCCATGATAGGATTGACAACCCTATCATTGATCCTCATGAGCATTATCAAAGGGGTGAAGTCCAAGGACGTAGTGTAAAAGTAATACTTTTAATAAATCAACTGATTCAACATTTAAGATCTATTCTACATATTCTGAACCCTCACGAATCCTCATGAGCACAATACAAAAAGAATGAAGTCCAAGGACATAGTGTAAAAGTAAAACCTTTAATAAAAGTAACTGATTCAAACGATAAGATCTATTATACAACTAGTAAGGGCAGTGGTCTCAATATTTCACTGTGTTCAGCCTGTCCTTTAGTGACTTCCATAGTGTTGAGTCCCTTAAACTCTTCAGTTCTAAGGGTAGCGACTGTGATATGCCCATGGCCTTGCCTCACCTTTATATATGCTAGTCTCACATCGAAATGTACACCCACCGAATCGACGGAGGCATGTGGGTTAACAACATCGTCTTGCACGCCAAGACCATAGTATAGGACTAAGTGCATTAGGGTGTAGCCAGGATTGTGCTTTTAGTAAAGAAACTAACCAGATTGCTGATATCCCGGTTTCCAAGAAATAAAGCATAAGAGATGGCTCTAGGAGGTTTTAATAACCTTACAACCCATGATGTGACAATTCTGGTGCATCTGGCGAATTTCTGACATTCAAATACCATAGGGACCATATGTAGATAATTTCACCATGTACCAGCCAGCCAGCCTGGGGACATCTAATGCACAAGGTTGTGTTCCGAATAAGTAGACCACAGGCAATAGAAGAGCTTAATGTTTGAGGTGCCATATATCGGGCGGCTGTGAGGCCACAATAGTCTGCACATAAAGTCAACGCATGGCACAGAAAGTAAAGCTAACATACTAACGTGCGTGTTAAGTGAGCGATGCACTTTTATTAAGCTTCCGAATAAAATTCGCAATAGAAACACCGTAATCTATCTGATCAATTAAAATTAATCACTATACTATTCTCTATTGACCTCTAGTGCCTCCTGACAGGTCCTTACATTATGTCTGGTCTTTCTGCTTCCCCTATAGTTCAAGGCCCTTCTTTCTATATCTTAGTCCTTTTTCCCCTCTCGTGCCGCTCTAACTGTCTTATTCTCTTGTTTTAAGTTGCCTAACCCTTTCCTGTAGTAAGACCATCTCGTGCATGATAACAGTTTTTGCCTACTCATAACGCTTCACAGCTTCACCTTTGACTCCAGGGAGTTGCTCTTATGATTTTTAATCCTTCTGTCGTCTCGAAGCTTGATGTGTAACAGTAGATATCAGGAGGACGTACTGAATGTCCTGTAAAGAGGAAGAGAAGAAATAAGTGATTATTGAAGTTGTTCAATGTTTATCTATGTCTTGTCTAAAGAGCGGATCTTAACCGATTTATACATCCATCACTATAGGCCTTGGAAGAAGGGCTCTTTATGTCTGATTCTAACCCTAACATATGGGCGAACTGGATCAGGGTCAGAAATCCTGGTAACCCTGACTTAGTGCAGCTACGGACTCCGACGCCTCCCGTACAGGTCACGATACCATCGACCTTTTGGACTGCAAGGACCCCAAAGACATCAGATATAGTGCAAGGACCTGTCAAGAGACATTCGAGGTCAACATAGAATAGTATAGTGATTAATTTTAATTTATCAGACAGATTACGGTGTTTCTATTGCGAATTTTATTCGGAGGCTTAATAAAAGTGCATCGCACGTTATCTCTTTGCACTCAATACTTGCTTTGCTGTAAGGCCTCCGGTTCTTTCCCCCATATGCTGCATTCTTTTTCTCTGCAACAAAGGCTTAGCACCCACCCTTGCCAATGCAATACTTGATTCCCCTTCTACTCTGACCTCCTTTTCTAGTTCGTTTAGGAGATCCAGAGTCATTAGTTGCCGGTCCAAGACCCCACACGACCAAGACAACCGGGAGTAATGTTGAGGGAAGCTTCCGAGGGGATGGGCTTGTCTTATTGAATGTAGAAAGTCCGATATCGAAGCTTGATGTGCTAGAAGCTATTTCTCAATCTAAATACCTTGCAAGGCGAGCTAGAAGATGTCATAGAAGGTCACCGGCATCAATTCTTGAGGCGCTTCAGTCACTTTCAAAAGGAAGGCAATTATGTGACAGAACGCCCTGGTGGAGACTGAGGTTCAGATCTTACGGCAGAAAAATGACACTCTTCGAAAGCGCTGTAGAGCAAAAATCGACCAGGTTACGGAATAGAGAGAATCTGGATATAGATGAGAGAGAGTGAGATTGACCAGAATGACAAGGCGCTGATGGGCAGTTGATGTCGGAATTATCCAGGAGTGATGGCTAGGGAAGGTCGGGGCTTACGATGACAAGGTGGCGTGGGACTTGTGGTAAAGCCGGCCGGTCATAACTTAAGAACATGCTACGTTGGTGTTGAGATATATGGGGAAGACAAATGTGGTTAGTTTCAATTAATCAAGTAGTTATAGGGCTTTATTTTTGTGCTATGATCTGACTTGAGGGTCAATATTTTTAGTTAATCCCTTACCATGCAAATAAGTACGATTTTAAAAACTAGCCTTCAAGTGTATAAAGCATAATCCACAATGCGATGCCGTCGTAGTCTATCCTAAGGATAATTCACTACTGGTTCAGGTCGTCCAAGCGGGTCACTAGACCTGAGCACAATTATTATGATACGGCCAGAGGAAGAACCGAGCCCAAACCATGCCTGAGCTATTGCATATTCCCAAGAATGGCACGATGGTGGCATCCAAATCATCTTTTGTCCATACTCCATAATCCAGTTCTTATGATCGCCGAGATCGTATGTGTAGAATCTAGAGTCAAGCAAAGAAGTCTGGCTATATGATGGCCTTGACGCCAGTCGCTGTCCATTATTTGAGAGCAACACGAGTGCCACCGTGTTACTATGGCCCTCAAGAGTCTGCAGACACGCACCAGAAATCGCATCGCAGATCTTGATGGTCCTGTCATCTGACCCTGATGCCAGCCCCTGTCCATCATTGGAGAACACGAACGATTCAGCGACCATACCGTGACAAGCTATGATTAAAACAAAGCTAAAGAGAAAGTTGGATTAGTTGCAGAACATGTCCTTTGATGTAGTGATATTACTAAATTGGATAACTATTGTAAACATTCAACTATTGAAGCACTGGGTGTAATGGGCTTGGCCAACTACAAGAGAATCTCAGTTGTGACCAAATACTGTTTATTTTATCAAAATCGCAAAGAAAACGAAGAGAAACTAAGAACCTAGAAAGCATAATAATGCAGAGCCTGCTTTGTGTATTTTGAACACTAGAAAACCTGTGTGCATATGTAGGGCAACACGAACGATGTAATGAGAGAAATCGGCCTCATGGCTAAGACGAAGAAGCTCCTCTAACATTCGGGGGCAAACTTGACGCCTTGCATTTGGGCGCGTTCTTGCAATAAGGATCCGGATCCATAGCACGTGTGTTCTTAAATTGGTCTTTGCAATAACAGGCTTTGCCCCAAGTGCAGCAGTCTGTAAAGTCTCTAGCAACAATGTTACCATGGGTATCAGCCACATCAGCAGCAGACTCAACAGCAGGCATTGCAATAGCAGTGCCAGCAAGAGCGAGGAGGAAGGTAACAGCCCAGGGTTGCATTTTGATAGTTTGGTTATTGGTAAAAATGAAGATGAGACTGACTGATGAAGACAAGAAGATCGGAAAGAAGTATAAAGTAGAGATGAAGTTTGTAAGGACGGTAGGTAAAGGTGATTGTGTGGAGTTGGAGTACCGATGTAGATGTGAAGAAGTAGTAAAAAGACTGATTATCATGGCGGGAGGAAAGGTCTTATATACATTCCTGAATGGATTGTTGATGAAAACTTGGTCGAGTATGTAAAGCCATTACTACTTCTACATGACAACAGCCTACGAAGCAATAGACCACAGAGCACATCGAGGTATGGCCGTAGGCTTCCAGAAACTTAGTTGTTATTAGCTTTTAGCTATATTTACAATAATGAAGTAAATATAGTTAGTATTTGTGGAATTAATGGTCTATGTGCTAGGATAGGTCTCTGTCCTTTGCTCAAACGCCCATGTAAATGGAAGCTAACTAACCTGGAATTAGGTCTCTGACCGGCTACAAGATTATACCGAGTGGATTATCATGCCCTCCATCGTCGACAGGCCACCAATGCCAGTGCAATACTATCTCTGACGCACGGAGACTCTCCGATCTAGAAAAGTAGGACATTGTCAAATTCTTTCTCGACCTTGATTCACAAGGGTTTCTCCCCCTTCCAACTACATGGTGTTGAAGAAATGGCCAACCGACTGGCCGCCGACCGCGACGCGTCGCCTGTCGGCCAGCGCTGGGCTTCCAACTGTTTCAAGCGACAGCCAGACCTTAAGACATATTTTAATCCTACCATGATGTGAAGTACAGATCAGATACAGCATTCCACCTGAAATCGGTCCTAGTATAGACAAGCTATTCGTGAGCAGGGTAGTGAGGAGGGACGTGTTCAACTAGAGATTTCACCACTATCTCTTTTCAAGGAAGACAACTCTGTAGAATGCACAAACCATCATTGGGTACTGACTACTGTGTAGAGAATATGAGCATCTCGCTCATCCCTGCAAGTCAAGGTGAGGTTATAAGGAGCATCCCAGTATGAAAAGATTAGTGTATGTTCCGTGGCGCACTATCCAGGTTAAGTGGCCTCATACACATGCCCCACCTATTCATACCTCTTGTGGCTGAAGATCCATGATAGGGTTGACACCCTATCATGAACCCTCATGAGCGTGATAAAAAGGGGGTGAAGTCCAAGGACGTAGTGTAGAAGTTATCCCTTAAATAAATCAACTGATTCAACATTTAAGATCTATTCTACAGTGTATTTATGATTTCAAAGTAACCCTTGTTTTTAATTAGAATTCTTTGCTTCTAAGGAAACAGAAACTAAATACATATTGCTGAGAAAAGGGAAACTATTCACAAGTTTTGAGAAGGAATATCCTGGTAGACTGATACGCACAATGTCAAAGGAACCTAGGCCTGGAATATCGAGAACAAATATCCAACTACCCACCACAACCCTAGTATCACACGGCTCTTATCCTGTCGAACAGCATTTTGATCTAAGTAGAATAAATGGGCAGTTGGAATCTACATTTCTTCTATCGTTCTAGAAAAGTTGAACACATAGATTCATTAATTCTAGATCAAGCTCTGAATATCAGAATCTACCATATACCCCACGTCGGGCGCTTGCTTATCCGATGTTGTTAAGTAGAGTTAGGATCTCTACAGCAGTCTTGCCCAATAGATTGTTTGTCTTCAATCCTTTTTAACTCTGTTTCTCCTGGACTCTAAAGTTTTCTTGGCTAGATTTGTGCTACATATCTAGTCAGCCCTCACATCTTGGGGGCGGGAGTAGATTTTGCGATACGAAATACGTGGATATCCCGTTTAAACGACGTTCTATTCGTCTTAGACTACATAAGTAGCTGCAATATAACCCCTTGTACAACCATCATCAAGTCAAGAATTACATGTGCTTGATGTTCAACTTTCTGCCACATGATGACCCCAAGGACATCGCATAGATGCAGTGCTAAAGGGAATACATGCACTCAGTCAATACAGTAGATTTGAATTGGTAATTTTTGAGCTATCCCTTCCGCCCACAGATAGGTAACAACAATAATGCGATGCCAGCACACTACTTACTTAGTGGGAATTTTGCTAGCCCGTTCCAGGTAGAGTGTAAGCATTGTTCTGCATGTGCAGTAATAAAGATGTGCCTGCATCTCGTCGGAATCTGTCATTAGGTGGCTCTCGCCCCCACCAAAAGCTCCATATCCCAGAGATTGAAGGAAATCTATAGGGCATAGATCCGGATACAAGACAGTACATCTGCCCAACAGCTAATCACCAGCTTATCAGTATGTTGAAACCAGGTTCTAAAAGATTCACTCACACGGGACTATTGGCCTTCACGTTTATCTGCGATGCTTCGTCTCCCCCTTCATCACAGCCCTTTTGTCAATCCATACCACAACGCCATGCACCCTAATGGCGCCCTTTACAAGAGCAGAACTCGATGCGAGTCAAGTCGACCGCCACTGAGCACACTGCAGTGTTACTGGCTATAGATGGGAGACGTGTGTCTTAGTCTTGTTTTATCATCTATAATTACTAAATGTGACAATTTGTAAGAGGCCGACATTCTGTGAGTCCTCGAGACCAGTTTGGTGTCACATGACTGGTCAGCTGACAGACCCTGCACAAGGATCCTTCTGGTTGTTGTTAGGGTCATGTACTTCCCTACCCCTTTTCTGTTTAGAATCTAGATAGTTTGAGTGAATAACGCATCATTGAATTTACACAATTCTATTCAGAGGGGCTGAATATCCCTAAGCTTGGAGCTCTACTGATTGAGTAAGAAGAAAAAGGGAATCGGGATATAATCGACTATTAAAATATAGGGATAGAAAGTCGGAAAGTAAGGAGTCAGAAATGAATCCCGCAACTCTTTTACTTTTCCTTTTTCAACTATTGCTCAACCACCAAATATGCTACATTCAAGTAAAGACGGAACTACAATTCTCGCTCTTCCGGCCCTTCAAAAGAACCCGATACTGCACATCTATCGCACTTCAAGAATATGCAAAGTCCCGCCTAGTACCCTCTATGACCGATTCAACGGCATGCCTTCTCAAAGGGATATTGTCTCTAAATCGCGCAAACTATCTGATCTAGAGGAATAGGTTGTTGTTGAATGTATTATTTACCTAGTGTCTCGATAATCCCCCCCAATCCGAGCTTTGTGGTGTGGAAGAAGTGCCCAACTGGCTGCTCGCCAGCCGCGACGCATTACCCGTTAGCAAGCGCTGGACTTCTAACTTAATCAAGCTGCTACCAGACCTCTAGACGTGCCTTAATCGTAGATGTGACTACAAGAGGCCTAAATGTCAACATCCAGCCCTTATTCGCCACTGGTTTAGGCTTGCGGGAGGCAAAATTGCCAAGTATGATATCAACCTAACTGACACCCATACCTCTGATGAGAGTGGTTTTACCATGGGTGTTTTTACAAGTAGAATGATTGTCACGGGCGTGGAAAGACATGGAAAGGCGTCATCGGTTTAGCTAGGAATACGAGAATAGGTTACAGTCGTTCAGGCGAGCAACTCTGAAGGCCGGCCAATCCCACCGTTCATGCTTGCGAGCCAATATCACCTTACTCCCTGGTACCAAGAAAGCAAACTCTCAGATTATTGGGTTATTGTGACAACTCACAACACACACAAAGCAAGGAGGAACCCTTACTGTAGGACGAAAGGGTGATAGTGCATGGTAAATGGTAAGGAGTGATAATCTGGGAAGCTTGGCAGAAGTGAACGACCAACATGAAAAGAGAAGGGCACTGCAAAATATGCAGTGAGATCATTCAGGGTCAAGTAGGCCCTAAAATGATGGGGGAACAATAGTGTGGCCAGACTAAAAGGGATTTGCTTTAACAGAATCCTTATCTTATTATTGTAACTCAAGCTGAGACTAAAACAAAACTGATCAGAAAGTTGGAATAGTCGCAGAACACGTCCTATGATGCAGTGATTGTACTAAATTGGATAACTATTGTAAATATTCAACTATTGAAGCACTTGGTGTGATGGGTTCTACAAGTACAAGAAAATCTTAGATGTGGTTAAATCCTGTTGTCTTGATAAAAGTCGTAAAGAATACGAAGGGAATCTGCGAACCAAGAAAGCATAATGCAGAGCCTGCTTTATGGATTTCGAACACTAGAAAGCCTGCGTGCATTTGTAGGGCAACGCGAACGATGTGATCAGAGAAGTGTGCCTCAATGCTAAGACGAAGATCCTCTGAGTTGCGGGGGCACTTTTGAACGATCGCAGGTGGGTGCGCCCGTGCAATACGTTGACCAATCCATAGCACGTCTAGTGCCATAATCGTCTAGGCAATAGCAGCCTGCACCCCAAGTGCAGCAGTCTGTGAAGCCTCTAGCAACAATGCTACCATGAGTATCAGCTACATCAACAGCAGGCTCAACAGCAGGCATTGCAACAGCAGTGCCAGCAAGAGCGAGGAGGAAGGTAACAGTCCAGGGTTGCATTTTGATAGTTTGTTTATTGGTGGAAATAAGTTGAGACTTGTGAAGACAAGAAGATCAGAAAGAAGTATAAAGTAGAAATGAAGTTTAAAAGGATGGTAGGTAAAGGTGAGTGTGTGGAGTTAGAGAACTGATGTAGATGTGAAGGAGTAGTATAAAGACTGAATATCATGGAGGAAGGAAAGGTCTTATATACATTTTTGAATAGACTCTTGAGGAAAACTTGGTCGAGTACGTAAAGTCATTAATACTGCTGTATCACAAGAACTCTGCTGAGCAATGGACCACAGAGTACGTAGAGGTGTGTCTGTAGCCTTTCAGAAACTTAATTGTCATTAGCTTTTAGCTATACTGTAGTAAATATAGTAATCGTGGACGTAATGGATTATGTACTAGTATAGGTATCTGTCCGTTGCTCAAATGTCCTTGTAAACTGAAGCTGACTAACCCGGAATTATGTCTTCGGCCGGCCACAAGATTGTACCGAGTGGATTATCATGCCCTCCGTCGCCGACGGGATGGCCCCCAATGTCAGTGCAATACCATCTCTGGCGCACGGAGACGCTCCAATCCAGAAAAGTCGGTCATTGTCAAATTTATTCTTGACCTTGATTAACAAGGGTTTCCCTCACAACTGCACGGTGTTGAAGAAATAGCCAACCGACTGCCCGCCGACCGCGACGCGTCGCCTGTCGGCCAGCGCTGGGTTTCCAACTTTTTCAAGCGACAGCCAGACCTCAAGACGTATTTTAATCACACGAACGACTGGTACCTACCTCATGACCGTCAGGCAGTCTTGTTGAAGCCGGATGTCAAGTTACAGGCTCCAACACAAACTGGCCCTCTTCCTGAAGAGACTGACACTTGGGTATCTTTACGCCAGACAACCCGACACGAGAACTCTCACAGTCTGCTTATGCTGAGCGAATTGACCATCATCAAGGAAGCTCTCCGACCCCAATTCATGATGCTATTGACCACTTTGCAAAGGGAACACAGGCAATAATGCATGAGATAATGCTTTCACGTGAGGACAGCAAGTTACTGGGAGCAGCAAATGCGACACTCGGCCAACGCCGGAGAGCTAAAAACACACACAAAGCAAGGAGGAACACTTACGGTAGGACGAAAGGGTGGTGGTGTGTGGTAAATGGTAAAGGAGTGAACATCTGGGAAGCTTGGCAGAAGTGAACGACCAACAGGACGAAAAAAGAAGGGCACTGCAAAATATGCGGTGAGATCATTCAAGGTCAAGTAGGCCCTAAAATGATGGGGGAACAATAGTGTGGCCAGACTAAAAGGGATTTGCTTTAACAGAATCCTTATCTTATTATTGTAACTCAAGCTGAGACTAAAACAAAACTGATCAGAAAGTTGGACTAGTCGCAGAACACATCCTCTGATGCAGTTATTGTACTAAATTGGATAACGTATATGATAAGCGAGCGACGCAGATAAGTGAGCGACGCACTTTTCCCTCTCACACCATAGATTTTTTTCAATCAGATATTTCTCAACCACCAATAATGCCAGAACCCTCAACTGAAGCCA
>JAZBQO010000515.1:0-14376 GCA_038407005.1 Ceratocystis sp. C1944
GGGGGGGGGGAGGGGGGGGGGGGGGGGGGGGTGGGGGAAAGAGGGGGGGGAGGGCCTAGCCCAAATTTAGGTGGCTGGTCTCTGTAGATAGCACGCTAAACGCCTTTTGGCCCCTCCTTTTTGGCACCTAGTTAGGCTTCTCAACGCTCAAGGGACTGTGTCACCATCGGCCAACTACACCGAGTAACGCCTGTGTCACCGTGTAGCTCTACTAACGTAGAACTACGGACTACTACAGGTTATAGGATACAAGATCAGCAAAACAGGGAGCTGTGCACATACAGGCCGCCAACTAGGGAGGGAGGAGGCCCGGTAATCACCGCCCTTGCCTGTCCACGTAGCATTCTTCGCAGATTCTTCTAGAACGCGATGTCGTTTTCTCCTACTTTGACTGTTTTCTTTTCTTCCCTAGATAGCAGGCAGCCAAAAGCTCGTATACCAAACAAGACATAAAACCATACAAGGCACGGAACGACCGCATGTCCATAGCACCACTTTACTACTGACTATTGCTCTGTTTCTGCCTGCCTTGTCTTGCCTTGCAATCCTTGCCTTGCCAGTTCCCACAACTTCCTACTCCTGGTGGATTTTGTATGGGCTCGTTAGGCTTAAGCGGGAGAGTAAGCTGGGTGTTTGGTTTTACTATATGTCACCGCCTTATCTAGGGAATGAACGGCTCAGCAAAGTCATTTTAGGTTTTTAATATTCGATAGTCCCAACTAGAACCATCATCGCTGCCGAGGGCAATTGGAATACTTCGGCTAGCAAGAAAACAGGGCGATAGTAAGGCAGTGATGGAGCAAGGGAGAGACAGACAAACAACGCGCACAATGTCGAGGGATTTTTCCGAGCCCTTATTACAGAGCCTTAGACAGAGACCAGCGGGGTACACCTCCTGCAAGATAGGAAGACGTGCAGTGGCAAGGGAAAACAAGCAAAATATGAGATGTGACAAGTGAAATGCGCTGCCTACCATCAAGTAAAACATGCACCGCGGCCGGCCCATAATACATTACCCACATGTCTGCTCAGATACTACTCATGTGCTCGTTTAGTCATGGCCATGTACGCATGTACTGATCCAACAGCCTTCCGTTCAATCCCTAGACGCAATCCTAACTGGCCGTGGCTACCATTGCTTGATGATTTTGGCTCTAAACCTGCGACGATATAGCACAGCGTAGCTTAGGGGACGAGCTTTCTCAAAGCTCATTCGACAAATCGAAGGCCGTGGAAACGAGGGGAAAAGATAGAGATATATGGATCGGGGCACAGGACAACTAACAGAATGAGTGAGCGAGCCATAGAAAAGGCAAATGGATAAATGCTGAGCAAGAGACATGAAGAATTGAAGCAAGGAGTCGAAGGCTGAGACGATCCAATCCCAGGAAGTGGGAAATCCACCCACAAACACACCTAACTTATGCACGCATACAACCACAATCTGCACTCACGCACGCACACACGCACATGCACACACATGCGCAAGTACAAGGCGGAGAAGGCTGTATTGAAGGACAGGACAAGTAAGAACGCGAGAAATGAGACATGAGAAATGCGAGTAAGCACACTAGGCCAAGTCTCTCCAGGCCCTGCCAGCAGCTAGCACGTAGACTATGATGAAAGAATTCCTATTCGAGCCTTTGTTGACGCCGGGCATCTAGGCAAATGCCCAGGCCAAGCTCCAGTCAGTATCGCGTCGCCTCTTGTCTCCTGTTGGAGCTGGGACCAGCATGACTGCAACTGCACGCTGCATATTGGTTGCACCTTTGCTGCATCTCACTTATTCTTACTGATGAGCTAGTACGCAGATGCAGGGTTATCTGTCTGGATGTGGAATCTTCACTCACAGCACAAGGCTAACATTACAGGTTGGGCTGCTATCGCCAGCCTTCTCAGTGCCTCCCTCTTTTAGGCATCTCTCCTTGTTGCCGAGTCAAGTCTTTTTCTTCAGCCTTGCCCTGCTTAGTTGTGGGTTAGCCTGTTCTGTTCTATCTGTAACCCCCACATTTGCCCTAGTTGGTAAACCTACACACCGCCTTTCCTTTCTGCCCTTATCCTCCCCACACTATTGCTGTGGTCTCGACCTTGACTATTTGCTGCTGTCTGTTTCCATCACAAACTTGCCTTCTCCATTTTCTATCGTAATTCCTGGTCTTATTTGCATTTTCTTCGACTTCTCTCCTTCCACCCCTCCCCAAGTTCTCCAAGGGATATCAGCCAAAAATATCCCCCCCCCACGTTGATGACCAATACCCATGTTGCTAAATCATGGATGAAAGCGATTCTGGCTTCTAACCCTGCTTCAGGATCTTAGCGGGCTCTCCCAGACCTCACGATAATCCAAAGGCTCCTTATCCATCATGTTTGACCCAATTTTCCCACCCTGCCTATTGCCCACCTGCTTTCCTCTATCCCCGCTGTCAAAGCGTCCCTCCTCTCTGCGGTGTTAAAAGCCCTAGCCCCATTGCAAATTGAGATACAGCAGGAAGAGAGGAAGGCAGAGAGAAAGGAAGCAAGCGAGGAAGCGAGAAAAAAAGGACAAAAAGAGAAAAAGATGGGGACGAGGGAACAGCGCCATCGAGAGGGGCGAGCTTGCTAGCTCCGCAAGCTTTGCTTTCTCTTTTTCTCTCCTCTACCTATTCCTTTGCAAAATTGCCTCAATCGGCAATTTCTTGTTGGGCTGTGGCTGGGCTTTGAAGGAAGCGCTCGGCTTTGCCCTGGCTCTCGTCGTGATGGTTTGTGCCAAATTCTGGAATGCTTCTCTTTGGCCTTCGTCCTGAAAATGCCTACTTTTTTTTTTCTATTGCTTTTTTCCCTGATTTCCCTCTTGAATAAACTTGTTGGAAATCCGGGTGCGGCCGTCTAATTTGCTCATCTACGGACCCAGCGGATACCCTTCGGCCAAGATCAAGCAGAGACGACGATGCGACAATAATGTCAGGTTACGGGCGCAGGCATGTATATATATATGTATGTGCATATGCAAATATACGTACACACGCCAGTTCAGCCTACGTGTATGCACATATGTACGTACAAAGACATATGAATCGACAGCCATCGTAGCGTAGCACAGTACAGCATAGCACGGAAAACCCCAACCAGCATAGATTATGCAACCTTCCAGCTGAGCGTCTCTACCGTGCCTCTGTCTAGCTGTCGTAACCCTGGCCACTTTTTTCCCATACTCTCGTCATTTTCCCATATGGCCCGGCCCATATGGCTTGCCTGACCTAGCCAGCAGACCTCCATTCCAGGCTTGGCTTAACTAGACAGGACAGGACAAGTGCAGCCCGGCGCCCTTTGACTTTTTTTTTTTACTTTTTGTCGGACAATCTGGCTTTTTCCGCCCGATGATCCGGTTAGCAGGATTCTTTTCCTTGTGGAAGCTGATTTGATCTACGTATGGTTTAAGCTTCTAGCTCCAGCCCAGCCCAGTCCAGCAGCACCACACCGCACGTACGAACCCAAGGGCCAAGTCTTGTTATATGCGGCATCATCACACGAGACGCAAGAGCTTTTTCTTTCCTTCCCCTCCTCAGTGCTCCTAAGCAATGTAGCCTCCAGCTCAAGCAGAAAGGTGGGGGGGGGGGGGAGGGTGGACCAGAGCCAAATCAACTTAAAATATGGCCTTGATGCGACCGTTTGTGGTAACCAATACGAGCCGTGCCGCTGTTTCACGGCTTGGTCTGGGCTCTGGCTTGCCTCCCATCTGGCTCTGTTCTTTTGTCATATTAATGCCGTGGCATAAATCTTCAATAGGGTCACTAGGTAGGTCCGAGGACTTCTTTTTTTGTCAGTCGTGCATATGCCAGAGAAAGAATCGGGGACATTCTTCAAGCCCCTAAAGTTTCTGCGCCTCACAAGCGACTATGCGCTGGCAAGAGCAGGAGACGAGAGAAGGTGAGTGTGAAGGTGAAGGGTAGGGGAGACCAGGAAGAATCTTCATGCCCCAGAGCATGGTTATTTTGTTGCCTTTCTGGAACAGCAAACATATGCACAGCACAGCACAGCGGAATTCACTTGACAACAGGATTGCCTCTCTGTCCTTAATGCTCAAGATGTCCACAATCAATGAAACTGAATACCAGCACTCTCGGCCGAAGCCCGAAGACCCAATAATTTGCAAAGGATTGTTGGAGCAGCTGTCGGTACATTTCTTAGTCTGGACTGCTGCGGGTGAGTTCTGATTTTTACTTCTCACTTACCCCGTGTATTCGCGGTGCTTTCGCCTTGGCTCTTTTGCCCACCGCTCTTTCCAGCTCCCCTCTCAAACTACCAGCCTCACCACCAAGTCAAAGCGAAGATATCATTGATGTAGTTGTGTAACGTTGTACAGCGCTAGATTGGTCTGTCCAACATCAAACTTTACTTCAGCTTGAGGTCCAGTTGCTGGCGTCGATGTTCCTGTTGTTTGATTGCGGAACTAGAAATGGTTTATGTCACCTAGTCCCCCCAGTTCTCATGCTGAAATTGATGAATACTGGCTCTAATGCAAGCCCATTTTACTGAGGTTTGAAACTGTGGCTGTGTATTTACTTTTGGTCTTATGGCCGGTACCTACCTGGTTAAATAGGCGATAAGCCCGGTTAGTATTAGAAACAAGACTGGAGGCATTAGTTTGATCCAGATCTACATACTCCATTCTTTGCCCCCTGTTCATGCACTTTTCCGGTAGAGATAGAGGGAGAACAGCTCTGTCTGTCTCATCGATGAAGAAAGTCCAAAGTTAAACCTATCATTCCCATGCGAAGACAAGACCGCTCTCTTATTTGAGGCAGTTTTTTAGAAACCTTGATTGAAAATGTCATTTACAAATTCATAACCATAGTCAGTCAGACAAGGAAAGCGAGAAGTGGTCAATACCACAAGCCCAGACGGAATGGTGCCAGAGCGATGGAAATCAGCATATTCTTTCTACCATATGCCGTAGCCGTAGATGAACTATATACAAAGAAATGTTTATGCAACACCCCGTTTTAACCATCACGCCAATGGCATCACGAAGCAGGTAGTCCCATTGTAAAATAGGTCACCTTAGTTCCCTGCAACATCCTTGGCATCAGATCTTCTCTTTCTTGCTATCCACCAATCTCCATATCCAGTCTGCCATGCGTGCAACCTGTGCCATTTGCTTCACATCGTGCACGCGTACCACATCAGCCCCTCCTTGGATAGCCGCAGCGACCGTAGCTGCCGTGCCCCAGATCCGCTCTGCCGGATGCTTCACTCCCGTTGCCCGGCCCACAAACCCTTTCCGGCTTGCGCCTACCAGCCACGGCAGGCCAACCAGCCCGGGCCAGCTGCGTAGCTCATTGAGCGCGCCGAGCAGCCGGATGTTTTGCCGCGGCGTCTTGGCAAAGCCCAACCCTGGATCAAGGATTATGCGCCATCGACGTATGCCCGCCTCCTCGGCGGCGTGTACGCGTGCCACAAGCTCGGAAGCTACTCCGCCCACTACACCACCACTAGCGGTATAGTCAGTCATGTTCTGCATCGTGGCAGGTGTCCCGCGCATGTGCATTAGACACACAGTGCACCCCAGTCGTGCCATTGTTTGCAGCATCTTAAGATCCATCTGTCCAGCAGACACGTCATTGACGATGTCCGCGCCAGCCTTGACTGCAGCTTCGGCAACTGCGGCGCGATAGGTGTCGATGCTTATAGCTACAGACTTACCCTCAGGTAGAGAGCGGATGGCATGGATGGCAGGGAGCACACGAGCAATCTCCTCGTCAGTTGTAACCTCAGGGGTGCCGGGGGCGGTTGATTGACCGCCAACGTCAAGAATTGTAGCGCCGCTAGCAATGGCACTTGATATCCTAGCAGGCAATGACGAAATGGTATTTACACCGCCGTCAGAAAATGAATCGGGTGTGACGTTTAGGATTCCCATCACATGGGTCCTTCGTGTTGCTTTAAATGAAGACATAGGCTCCATGGTAGGCGAAAGCGGTATCAGAGGAGATAGATTTTCATCTAGGGGAAGTTCGTTCAGATAGTCCTGTACCAATTTCCATGGCTTTTCTGGATAAAGGGGCTTGTCGGGGATGAGCCTAGACCATGAGTCAACAAATGCTCTGTTACTTAATCCAACGCCAAGATGTCCAGTACTCACTCAGCCAAAGGTCGGAGAACAAATTCGCGCTCTCGGATCCCAATATGCGGCACACTAAGTCGATCATTGTGGATTTTCTGGTTTCCGTATAGCAAGATATCCAAATCGATGTTTCGCGGGCCCTTATCAATTACTTTGTGCCGGCCCATGGTGTTCTCGATATCCTGGAGCGCATCCAACAGCTCCATAGGTCCGAGATGTGTTTCGACCTGCGGCTTGTCTTAGCGTTGATTCACCCTGCCACTCTGTCCACAATTAGCCACAAACTCACCTCGCAAGCTCCGTTCACAAACCGGTCTTGGTCTATGACGTACATGGGAGCAGTCTCCCATAGGCTGCTTGTGCGTTTCACTCGAATTCCCCTTTTTTCCATCTCGCGGCATGCTCTCTCAATCTCGGCGAACCGGTCCCCCATGTTGCTCCCCAAGGCAATATAAGCCGTTGTTTTACCTTGTGCATTTTCAGCCTTGGGGCTCCCACATCCTCCTCCGCAGCACGCATATCGCCGCTGCTGCGACAGCTCTAGTATCACACATGAGTCAGCCTGGCCCAAGGTTCTTTTCCGCAAAAAGCCGCATCTCTGCAAGTAGTATGATTGCTGTGGGCTTATTAAACGTGTACTAGTGCTCAGCACGCAGCGCTGCTGGTGGTGCACATTTCTGCAGGGAGCGAGAAGACTCAGAGACCGTCGGAGGCTCATGCTAGAGATGTGATGATTTGGGCCTCAAAAGAACGCCAAATTTGACCGGATGGCCAAAACACCATGATTAGAACCAACCGTCTTGTGATAAAGATTGGATTGAGCGTAGGCTTGTCACCCTGGGCCCACTAGAAGAGCTATTTTAACCCTTGTACACTTGAGGATATACATACCCTAAGTGTATATCATGAACCCTAAATCATCACAATGTCATGTGAAACTACTCCTTTCTCCACTACATCATCCTGTCAAAAAGTTGGGGAAACGACCGGACTTTTTCCATAGTGTTGCGTCACGGGACTTCCTATTGCAACTCAGCCTCGGCCGGTGAACTATAGTAAATTTAGACAGAGGGCACCTATGTTGTCCAGATGTCGAAATGGTAGCCGAGGCCCCGCCGAGATGGTGTCCATTTGTGGGTACTATGTACGTAGATGAGCAATCGACGTGCAATCAATAACAGTGCATATAATACGAGTCTTGAAGGCAATCTAAAAGACAGTTAAACAGGCACATCACCACAGGTGCATAGCTCTGTGATATTAGCATTGATCGAGTCAACTTCACTCAAGGAATGGCTGGAATATGTGAATCACATGACCTTGCCTGCCGCCCGCCTATGTAAACAGGGGCGTCATTGCCCTGCCTAAAGGAGCATTCCGCCCCACTTTTATCCTGCATTTGACAGCTTCGAAGTGAAGCCTCGGTTCGGCTCAAGCATATTCAATTAGTTTCCCTGGCCTGGGCATGTGTTGTCGGTATGGGTTTGTTTAACTGTCTTTGGCTTTTACCCTCCGAGTGAAGCTGTTTGGAGAAGCACAAACCGAGCAGCTAATATAATACTGCCTCTGCCCTGGCTAACATTGCGTGTTTTTTTTTGCCATCTTTTTTAGGTTCTTTAGACCGATTTGCATCATAAGGGGCACTTTCTTACTTTCTGCTTTCCAGGGGAACGGCATAGTTTAAATAAACTCGCGATTCTCACCCTCCTTGTTTCTCTATATTCTCCATCTGACTATTTATTCAAACACACAACCATTATACTCACAATGGCATCTCCGCGTAAGGCCTTTTCTCCATGCGCTTGTCATCCTTGACTTTGTCTAGTCTACTACGTCTTGCTAACGAGCCTCTCGCCTCTCTAACAGAACTCATCCATACTCCTCTTACCGATGTCTTCAAGATCAAGCATCCCATTCTGCTGGCTGGCATGAATGTGGCTGCTGGCCCCAAGCTGGCAGCCGCCGTGACCAATGCTGGCGGTCTTGGTGTGATCGGTGGCATGGGCTACACCCCCGATATGTTGAGAGAACAAATTTCCGAGCTCAAGGAACACCTTGACGACAAGAATGCGCCGTTTGGCGTTGATCTCCTGCTTCCTCAAGTAGGTGGAAACGCGCGCAAAACAAAGTGAGCATCTCCCCTCCTGATTCCTTTTGCGCTTATCGCTAGTCGTATCTTGTGCTAACAGCGCATCTCTCCCATGCAGCTATGATTACACCAAGGGCAAACTCGATGGACTTGTTGATGTGCTCATTGAGTCCGGCACCAAGCTCTTCGTTTCCGCCGTCGGAGTCCCACCCAAACACGTCGTCGATCGCCTTCATGGAGCCGGCATTTTATACATGAACATGGTCGGCCACCCTAAGCACGTGCAAAAGTGCCTGGACCTTGGGGTAGACATTATCTGCGCCCAGGGCGGTGAAGGCGGTGGCCACACTGGCGATGTGCCCACCACCGTGCTGATCCCTGCCTGTGTCAAGGCCTGCCGTGGCTACAAGTCGCCCATGACCGGTGGCCCCGTACAGGTGCTTGCCGCTGGCGGCATCTCAAACGGCCCGCTACTAGCCGCATCGCTAGCTATGGGCGCTACCGGAGTCTGGGTTGGCACGCGCTTTATCCTAACCAAGGAGGCTGGTGCGCCTAAGGAGCACAAGGAGGCAGTGCGCACTGCAGGCTACACTGATACTATCCGTACTCTCATCTACACCGGCCGGCCACTGCGCGTGCGTAAAAACCCCTACATCATTGACTGGGAAACCAACCGCGCCCAGGAAATAAAGGACCTGACATCTAAGGGTAAACTCCCCTTTGAGCATGACCAGGAGAAGCTCGAGGAGAAGGACCCTGATGATGATAGCCTGGACCAATACCGCCCGTGGCTCATGGGCAAGTGTGCGGCTGTGGTCGACAAGGAAGTCTCTGCTAAGGAGGTAGTTGACGAGCTTGTACAAGACGCAGCACAGATACTAAAGGACAATGCCAAGTTAGTGTCCAAGTTGTAAATGTCTGTCCGGCTCTTGCCCGCCCCTCTTCTTGTGTGTCCTTGTTTTTTTTTTACTTTTTCATTTTCCTTCTTTGTATTTGCTTGATATCTAAGCCACCTGGTAATCGCTCTATTACCATGTTTGTCTGCCTTACAGAGAAAGGCATTAAAGTGTTTTCAATTTTTGTATTTTATTTTTGCGCTTTAGCAATGCCAAGGGAATTAATTCGTCGCTTAGGATTGTGCAGCCCCTTTCCCCTCTTCTCGTATGTGTGTGATCAGCCTGTGACTTAGTTGTGGTGCTCTTTTCTTGCCTTTCCAATATGTATGGCTAGAATGTTGGGTATATTCAACTTGGACTCTCGACTCGAATTCCCCTATCTCACCAACATTAGATCACGCGAATCAACCAAATAAATCATGTCAATTACAAACAAATAAATTTTCTAGCGTCTTTCTAAAACAGCGTAGTCAAGTGCTGTCGACACGGCCAACCAGGTGGAAATCAAAGCAGAACACACAAGCTCAGGCGGGTGCAATAAGGGAGAGTGAAAGGGAAGTCGGAGAAGGGAAGCTAGTGCAGCTTTGCATGACAAGAAACAGGAAATCAAGCAGCAAGACCAAACAAGATACAAAGTAGCAGAACTAGAAGAAAAGGAGGAAGAAAAAGATATAAAACAAAAAGACTGCAAATAGGGGATCAATGAACCTCAGGTCGGCTTTGTTCTGGTGGTTCGAGTGAGTCCAGCTCAGGCAAAGAAAAAGACAAACGGTAAAGACACTAGCATCGGAGTTGTTCGTGGGATCATCCGACCTCTAAACACAAACATCAAGGGCAAACAAAAGGGGACTGTAAATTCCGGCGTGACTGTCATAGCGTTTCCTACCATTTCTCCCTTTAGTTGCCCAAGTACTGCCGGATGGCACCCTGCAGCTTGACAGCACCATCGCCAAGAGCGCTGGTCAACGTCTCGAGATCGTCGCCGGCTGTGATGCCAAACTGGCGGATAAAGTCCTTGGCCACACTCTCCAGATCACCGTAGTCCTCGGCCATGTCTTCCTCGTCCTCGGGCCGGCCAAAGTAGGCATTGGACGAAATTGCCGTCGCACCCTCAAAGCCCTGAAGTCGCGACTTAGCCTCGCTCTGTGCCGAGGGGTCGTAGGCACCCTTGCCGAAGAACTCGTCCGATGAGATGCCCTTTTGTGCGCCAAACTTCTTGCGCGCAAAGTCGTCGCTGTCATCAGCCTGTTTCGCTTTGATAGGGCCGACAGAGCCAAAACCACCAGTACCCTTTTTCGCCGCTGCTGAGCTGCCACCAGCACCCGCCTTCATGCCAACCTGTCCGAAACCTAATCTCGCAATACCCATGCCAAGACGCTCGGTATCAGCAGTAGACTTTTCGCGGGAGCTAGTAGAGCCAAACCCGCCACGTGATGGGCTCGTGGGAGTCGGAGACAGAACATTAGACGCCTCGGCTTTGGTTGATTTGGCAGCGGCAGCTTCGATGGCCGCATCCTCGGCTTCGGGATCATAGCCAAGCTTGGCAATGCGCTCGGCTTCTTCCTTGGCCTTTTTCTCGGCCTCGTCGAAGTCAATGGTATCGGCACTTACAACCTTCTTAGCACCAAGCTTGGTAGCAACCTTCTTGGCACCCAAGACATTCTTGCGGGGAGCAGGGCCAGTCTTGCGCAAAGCGGCAGAAGTAGTGACACGGGCTGCAGGTTTAGGTGCTTCGCTATCGGGCTTAGCAAGTGGCGAGCCGGTTCTGTTCATGGGAGAAGCGGTGCGGCTAATGACGGGCGGGGTGTTGGTGCGTGAAATGGGCGGTGTGGGCTTCTTGATAGTTGGTTTGTCCCAAGAGGAGAAAAAGTCATCGTCAGCTTCAGTACTCGGGGTTTCGGCGTCGGCATCGGCATCGAGAACAACTTCAGAAGGGAACCTAGATAGAGAAGTAGCGAGTTAATATAGCTGATTACACGAATGACGCAAAATAAAAAGAAAAGCATTCGCATACTCCTTAGCATCACGTGCAGCCCGGCGCTTGAGTTCATCCTTGTATTTCGAAGCCGCGGCAGAATGATACTTGGTCTTGGGGTCCTTGCTGTTGAGGGCAGCCGAGCCGCCATTCTGCTGGAAGAACTTGGTGGCTGACTCATTGCCACCAACCTTCATCATACGTAGCTGATCCCATTGCCACTCTGTAGTAGCAAATACACCCAGTGTTAGCGATTGTCGACAACGATAAAACGTATTGATTATTGCGTAGCTGCGTGGACGTACGATCGAGATTTGTCGAGCGGACAAACGAAATATGTACACCGAGATTACGGTGGTTGGCAGAGCAGTCGAGACAAAGGTAGATCCCAAAGGGCACCGAGGTCCATGTCGGGTTCTTCTGGCTACAATCGAAGCAGATCTAAAAGTGGCGGTGATTTGATCAGCATGCAATTCACATCATGTCTCATCGACTGGCTAGCTAGCCGTATGGTTCAATATGTTGGGTCGTCATTGGCAGGCCGATGTACCTTATTCGCAGGCTTCGTCTTCAGCTTTTCGAATATTTTCATCGACTGTTGCTTCGATGCTAGGGCGCTCATTGTGACCGGTATTTTGTCGCTTGGAAAGGTGGCGTCAAAGGGGGAGGGGGTAAGGTAGACTGTGTATTAGTATCTGTTACAGGGGGACTTGTTGATTTGAAGCCTACGACAAGTGATCTCTAAGCTTGTAGATGAGGAGCAGAGAAAAAAGAATTACGGCAAGGCAATATTTTGGATAAAAGCAAGCAAAAAAAAGGATAAAATGATTCAAAAACAAGGAAGACTAAAACAGTCGAGTAATGGGGGGCCAAATGATTGCGGCTCTCAGGAGGCTTGATCGAATAGAAGTTGAATGAAGTTAAGGTGGCATGAAAAGAAACGCTAATCCTGATTGGGCTACAGGGCACGGTCATTCTGCCGGGCGGTGAAGCGACTGTCAAGAAGCTTTGCAGGCCCATTGAATGCGCCTGTCACACAAAGCCCAGAGCCAAGAAGCGTTGTATGTAGAGAGCCTCTCGATTTATTTGCTTTTTTTTCTTACTATAATCTTAATATTGATTGTAGCCCGCATTTGTCGATAGTTGTTGCAACATGATCAGCCCCCGCTTGAGTCAGATTACGGAACGGCTAACTACTACGGCCCTTGCTAGCTCCTTGCGCCCGGTTATCGCAAACACACGGCACAATGCAGCTCATAGTTCTCTGGGATTTTCAACATCGGGTTCTAAATCCCAGCCAAAGCATCAAGCCCAGGCTTCTGTTCAATCTCAAGCTCAAACTACAAACCCGCAACCACGTCGCCGCCTAGTCACTGCTTTCAATGACGACGGTGTAGTTCCATGGTCTAAACTGTCACTCCGAGAGAAAACGTCCCGCGCTACCCAGCAAAGCTTCAATTTCGCTGTTGTCGCAGCTGGCGTGGCCTTGACTGTATGTCTCCTTCTAACTTGAGAGAGCCGAGATAGTTGCTAATATGACCTAGGCTGCCGTTATATACGTTCTCTTTGACGAGGTCTTTGCGCCAGAGAGCAAAGTCGCACAGTTCTCAAGAGCAGTCTCATTAATCAAGAAGGATCCCAGATGTATAGCCATTCTTGGTGATCCTGAGGATATATGGGCGCATGGCGAGCCAACGGCCAACAAGTGGCAACGGTCACGGCCAATTTCGTGAGTGCTCACTCAATGCATGACTCTCAGGTCTCAAGAGCATTTATTAACCAAAAAGCAGATCAACACTTGAGAAAGACTCACGCGATGTAGAACACCTCATCATGCAGTTTTATGTAAGCGTGCTGCAACCGCAAACTATAGCCCAGTTGTTGTTTGCCATACTAACATTTTTGAATTTAGGTGGAGGGCCCAAAAGCAATGGGAGTTGTACACCTTCACATGTCACGACGCCCTAAGGCCGACGATTTTGAGTATAAATATCTCTTCCTTGATGCCAAAGGCCACGACAGGATTTATATCAAACGAGACGAAACTAAAGGTCGTAGTAAGAAGCCATTCTCATTTCTTGGCATCAGTTGGGGTTGATATGACTCGCCGATCTAGTTGAAAGAGCTTCTCACAATGGAGCCGCCAAGTCGCATCCAAGCTTGCCACACAAATACAAACGGTAATGCTTTTGGGGGGACGAAAACTGTAACAATAGTGTGAAATTAATCGAATAGTTTAGGTAGCCCGGGTCAGATGGTGCGCGTAGCTCTGCGAATGGGTAAGGGTAACACTTGACCTTTAAGCACGTGTGTACATGCATGTATAGCAAGTATGTAGATATATTCTACTTTGCATCTACTTACTATTATTTACGGGTAACACAACAGCATGCTTCGAGTAGAGGCGTATGGTGGATTTCATCCCCCACCGGTTGGCCAGATCTTATAGGTGCGCATAGATTGTAAGTATCACTTGTAGCTTTCCAGGATCGAAAATTTGAGCCTAAGAGCGTACCGGCCTTAGTATTGGTTACCTGTTCTTCTCGTTCTGCAGTGACTCACATAGAAGCCACTCTAAAATATCGTTGGCTTTCGGCATGGGGGATAGGCCTCGGCGGAGTACAGCAGTTTTGTCCTTTCCCACTATGCCAGTATCATCATTATCTTCTTGTGGTTAGTAGATGGGAAGAAAGTCCCTAGCGCGTTCCAATGGATCCTTCCTCGACACCTCTTGGTTTTACTCGCTCAGCTCCCCGGCGACATCATCTACCCTCTATCTTTTACCTTCATCTCCTCCGCCACTGCATAACAGGATGAGAAAATAAACAAAAAATAGAAGCGAAGTGCAAAGAGACAGTGGATTAGGGGGGCAGGCATAGCGTCTAGAATCCCGGCGGTCCAGTCCGTCTGCCGCTATATATCTACTAGGTACACTCTCTGTTTCGAAGCCCGCTTCCTAGCAAGTATTTACAAGATCCACTCTGCTGTCTCGGAGTTGGTTGTGTCATCCTAGGCTGCCCTTGTTGTGATCGCTCCCCTATAGTCTGCGGTGGCAGTGACCTGCCTCTCCGCGTTTCTTGAGGGGGGGTTGCCTCTGTGGTGTCCAGACAGATCAGCTCGGGCTCGGGTTGTTGTTTCTCTTGAAAGAGTCTCAGGTTGCGGCGAAGCACGTTGGCGACATAACATGTCGCTTTCGTGTTTTTAAGGAGCTTGTCCGCGAACCTTTGGCTCCATGGTCTGGGTAGTGCCTTGCAGGTCCACCGGTGTCCTTGTTCCTTTTCTTGGTTGCAGGCTCTGCATCCAAGTGGGCAGT
>JAZBQO010000516.1:0-14345 GCA_038407005.1 Ceratocystis sp. C1944
GTATTAGTATTCCGAAGGGACACACAAATAATTATTCAGCCTTTTAGGGCTAGTGTGTTTAGATTTCTCCAACAGATAGGTTGAAAAGTCTTTTAGACTCTATTTGGGTTTTCAAACCCTAACACTATTCCAGGTGCGAGCTGCGCCTGGTTTAATAATGACCAAGACTATGGTCTCGCTACTGTTGGTGTCCCGTTGCCATGTCATTCTCATAATGATTACTTGAGAACCCGGCCTCTATTCGATGCACTGGAAGCGGGTTGCACTAGTGTTGAAGCTGATGTGTGGCTCCGTAACAATGATCTTTACATCTCCCACAAAACTCCCAAGACCCTTGAAATCCCAACTTTTACTGAACTCTACGTCAACCCTATATTCAATATCCTCGAGGAAAATAACATTAACCTTGCTGAAGGCGATATTCCTGTCGGTGTCTTTTCCAATTTCCCCAACCAGGAACTGATACTTCTCGTCGACTTCAAAGAAGACAACCAAGCAGTCTTCGACACTGTTTCGGCACAGCTTCAGCCTCTGCGTGAACATGGTTGGCTCACCTACTTCAAGGATGGCGCTCTTAATCAGGGACCCATCACTGTCGTTGCAACAGGCGAAGCTCGTCTCTCTACAATAACTGCCAACCCAACATACCGCGATATATTCCTCGATGCGCCTGCTCTCGCATTAAAAGATGATACAGAACAGGAATATGACTGGACCAACTCATACTACGCTAGCGTTAAATTTGGCCGGGCGTTTGGACACGTCACAGGATACCTAGGCGGGCCGTATATCGATGATATTGCAAAGTATGTTCAACAGGCACATGAGCGTGGGCTAAAGCTACGCTTCTGGAGCCAGCCGGCGTGGCCAGTGTCTCTACGAGAATGTCTGTGGGGAAACCTCTTGAAAGCAGGCGTGGATTATCTTAATGTAGATGATTTGGTAGGCGCCAACCGATGGTTAGCCAAACGCAAGGCTCAGGAGCAATGCAATGCTTGAGGTAAGTTTACTACGTCGGTAATCTGAGCCAGTGTTTACCAGGCCGTTGCCCTCGACCAAGTTCGGCCAAGCGCTCTGACTGAATGTCGCGACGCAAAATGATCTAGACTGCTGCTAGTAACAAAAATGAAATGAAGGGCCATTACGATGGCCTTTGTTCAGGCGAGGAACATTCAAGCCAGTCGAGATCCGCACTTTAATCGATAATTAGATAGACAAGAGATAGACAATATAGAACCAGAAATCACAGATTACCCTTCTTTTACTTCACGGACATTTAGTACGCCCTCCTAATTTGTTAAGGCCTACCTAGACCTATAGGGACAACCTTAATAACAGGCACAGCCTCAACAAATGGCATGATGTCCCGCCTGGCAGGTCAAATGTTGTATTCTAGTTTATTTCAAAGGTGTTACAGGACTGGTAATGGCTACGTAGCTGTACTGGAATTGAAGGCGTCATTGGCAGATAAAAGGAAACTGATTTCTTGATTTACGAAGGGGCGGGGTTCTGTTATTGAGCATATCTCCTTTGGAGTATTTTACACCATAGGGTACCCGGTGTTAGTCTCACAAGAGGTGTTGCGTGGCGCTCTAAACAGGTTAAGTGGCGTCCCATACATGCCCCACTTATTCATACCTCTTGTGGCTGAAGATCCATGATAGGGTTTCAACCCTATCATGAATCCTCCTGAGCAATATAAAAGGGGTGAAGTCTAAGGACGCAGTGTAAAAGTATTACCTTTAATAAATGAACTGATTCAACATTTAAGATCTATTCTACAAGAGGCATATCGTACACATTCCCTATAATGTGAACTATCTAGGATGCTTTCTCAAGTTTCTCTTTTTTTGCTGATTTTCTGCCACTTATCTCCGCTTTCCTACCCTGGACTACCCCCTCATTCCTTGAATCACGACAGGGTGAGCTTTGCACAGCAGCTAAGCCTCAAAAGCACGCAGGCACAAATGCGCAAGGCCTTATGTATACAAATCAAGTAAGCAAGGGATCGCTTCTACGTCAGGGCTAGCACTTCTTAGCTGCCAAGAGCGACAATGCGCAAACGCCTTCACAAACAATGTGCAATGGACATGTACCACCCCAGACTAAAGCTTGTCACCACTTCCCCTGTATAATGAACTCCTCACCCTCCCAGTGGCCAACTGTTTTCATCCATTGGCCCAATAAGTTGCAATCTTGTAATTCCACAACTGTAACCTCTGAGGAGACCAGTCGACCCCCTCAGACTGCCTGCAGGACAGGAAAGGAACTGCTGCTGAAAGAGTGTCTGCATTGTGAGCAGCTGGACAAGGTAAAGAGGGATCTATACATCAGGACATCGAGCTCAAGGACGCAAGGAAAACTACGAGATAGGTCATTTTATAGCAAGGGGGACAAAGGCGATGAGACGCAAAAGACAGCCTGTAGAAGCATTTGGCCGAACACCACACCACTGTTGAGATTGCAAAGGAAATAAATAATTTGTTGGGGCCATCCGGTAACATGCATTTTTGTAGTACGCGCCACTCCATGCCAGTGGGCCATCACCTACACCTCTAGCGACAACCGAAGATCTACAAAAGCGTTAGTGCACTATCATGAAACCGTAAATTGCAGCGGGAGAGACGACATGCTGCGCAAGGCCTACATACATGTCTACGACTGAACAGTATAGTGTGAGTTGTGCACCATGTTATTGTAGGTAATGCTACTGCTTGACTCGCTACTACTCTTGCTTAGTTTCCTCTGTCGATGCCTTTCCTGTCTTTCCACTTCTGCGCTTTTCCATCTTGCGATTTCTTACATCCTCCCTGCCCATTGCATTCGTCCGTACATCGTGCGCGACTTGTTCCATCATAGCTTGCGTTCGTGCACTAGGAGCCTGCTTACCATCTTATCTAGCGTGTAGTATCAACCCACATAGACGCGCCTGGCCGCGATAAATTATGAGATCTATTCTACACTAACTGATTCAACATTTAAGATCTATTCTACAGATACCACAATGCTGAGTATTTGGCCGCACTGGTTTTCCCCAACCATCACCTCTTGGCGATTCGGCCGCGACCTGTACATCAACATCCATTTGATCATATGCTTGGTTTCCTTCCTCTACTGTCATTGCCCCCTTTTTCTATAGTCGGGTTCTTTTTATCCTCTAGAGCCGACTTAGCATCTTATTCGCCTGCTTAAGATCTTTGCCTTTGGGCTTTAGTAAAGCAACCTCATGCATAACTATCTTTGTTCCTTAGAAGAAGATCGTATAGCTTCTGGTGATTTTGGGAGCTACTTCTGTGCCGTTTAACTCGTCTCTCAGGGTATTGTAACTGGGACTAAGCCCCAAGCACAGTCTTTGGGGTCTTTGAGACCCGAGGGGTCGACGGTTCAGCCTCCTCCTCGGCAGGCGTTGGAGTTGGTAGCTGCGGATCAAGCTTTAAGATGGCACTTCCCCGGTCAAGAGAAGTAAGCCCGGCTCCTCTCAAAGCTAGCTTGATGTACTTTTCCATCATAGTGGCCTGAAATGCGGTGTGGAATGGTGGGAAGAGCTCAGTCTTCGAAACGTGGGTTATAGAGCATCCGACCAGATGCTCCATTTCTTGGCTGTAAGCGTTCCTAAGCATACCGAAGCACCCGAAATCAAGGGGCTAGAGTATATGAGTCGAATGAGGCGGCATACAAAGCCTAACGATCTTATTCTCCCCACAATATCTCCCGGATTCGATGGAGTAGTGACTTTCGTAACCATCGAGGATCAAGATACGATAGCGGCTATTTGATCGCTTGGCTGTGCTGCGATCAATGTACTCGAGGCTCATGAGACCAGCCCACCAATGTTCGTCGGAAGAACCCAATTGCCAGGGGGTTGCTTTCTAAGGACCAGGTGGCGAGTTGATAGTAGCCTGCACAGATGATAAACTGTGAATTCGCTCGGCAGCCTACATTAACCACTTGAATGGCCGTAATACATTCCCGGATTCCAGGCTGCACCAGCTTGGGCTTTCCGCGACTATCTGTGCTTGTAACGACCATCCCGTTCCACATCATGCTCGTCATAACGTCAGTCTCATAAACGTTGTAGAAATAATCTCATCGGATACCATACTTCCCAATTGTGCTCGTTGAAAGAGCAAAACAGTTATAGCTAATAACGGATCTTCGAACTTGGCTCTCGGTATTGAGGTTTGGCATATTAAATGATTGAAGAGTCGGCTGATCAAATGAAAAGTCAGATATAGGAGGAAGAGGTGCGATGCATGCTCATGATGTACGTTAGTTCATGTTTGAAACTTGATATATCAACTGAATTCGCCGCTGTGAGCTTATAGCCCTGAGCACCCTCTCGAATATCGTAAAAGACGTCCAACTGTATATTTTCGATTATACCAAGATGTTGCCTTGCTCGGGCTGTCCCAAGATACAGGACGTCGCTGTCCAGTACCTGGCAAGAGATGTTTACAGATATTCCGATCTTAGACTAGCTCGTCATCCCTTCAACAGTTAACAGCCATAGCACTTGATTGAGAGTATTCATCAGGGAAGTTCTCGGTCATGTGTATCCTGGAACTATACGAAACCAGTTGCTCTGGAGTGGTAATATTCTAGTTTTACCCTCATCATCGCATCGATCATAGCTTCTACACTGGGCTTGGCTTGGGTAAACTTACTATTTTCTTTCTTTGATAATGTATTATGCCGACTGAGCCGCCAAGTAACCGAGCGACCGATCGACCGAGCGACCGGACGTCCGGACGACCGGACGACCGGGCGGCTGGACAAGCTTGGCAGCAGATGCAAGTTGAGATTCAGCTAGATGCGTTCCTGTGATGTATGATATCTTTAAAACAAGCCTATATGCTTTAAAATAGATCTGAAGACTGAGAATGCTCATAAGAGGATTGTGCATCGCCAATCGATGCTTGGAGTACATGTAAATAATAACCAGATAACATATGTGGTGGACATGTGTTAGGGCTGTAGGGCTGTGCCTTTTCAAAAAGACTGAACTCGACAGAACCAGGACATCCCTGCGAGCTCTTCTTGAACGGATTATAGATGCCCTTGGTCTCAGTTCAGAATTAGATGAATTCTTCCTTCCTTTCCCTCTTTAAAGCGAGATGTTTGGCTATATCTACCCCTAAATGCACAACTCATCTACAGCTGGCTAATAACAAAACAAGACGTCTGGAATATGGTTTCCCTCTATAAAGGTGCAGTGCTTCAAGGCAGTCAGTCATAGATCCTATGCAATAATCAAAATATACGCTTGGCCGACTATGCCTGAATTTCCTTAGCTGGTCTTCGGCCTGTCATGCTACTATTGCTACAACGGCTAATCATGGCCTTCAGCCAGACAAGAAGTGTGAAAATGCGATATAGGGGACGAAGGTAGTAACGCACACTGTTACGGGACTAGTAGGTGATACTAAGTTTGCCGATTGATGACTTTATTGTCAGATGAGGGAGAAAGGAAGAAACTATCTAAAGCCTTTGCTGGCGGTGCCCCCTCTTTATCTTCTACAAGATTTTCCAGCCTGTCTAGCTCCAGTTTCCCATTCCGGCCTAGTCCCTCATCCTTTGCTAGTCTACCCTGCATAGTTTGTATTTCTGACTTATAGAGACCCCCTCCCTGGCCATCACGGTGTCAAGCCCTGCTCAGTCTTCACCTCTAAACAGCTCAGCATTATGTGAGGGCTTCTGGCACTGGTTGGTCCTAGCTTATCCCGTAAAGCCTTGCCAACTATATCGTCGCGTCATTGACACGGGCATGTCCATTCGGCTATTATTATCATGGCCAGCACTAGAATTCAAATCTTGAAGAATTGAGTCGACCAGATGTCCAACCTCAGTCCAACTATTAATTTGAGATCATGCCCACTATGGAGCAGTCCTTATTTTACTTCGTCCCTATCAACCATTCATTCTCTCTTCTCTCCTCACCTTTCCAATCCTGCCCATTTCTATACCCACCTGATACATAGTACTTGATTCATCCTATCATCAATATGCGCGTTTCTTCCTTTACCACACTGGCTTGCCTGGCCTTGGGTCAAGCTGCCCAGTTCCATTCCATCAATGACGCTTGGTCTTTTGATGTCGGCTCTGTCGATAATGCTGACTGGATGAAAACTATCCCCGACGACACCCTTCTATCTAGTCTGGCTATTCCTGGCACCCACGATTCCATGACATACTCCCTCAAAAACTCAATGATTCAGACCCAGAACGTACCGCTGTCTGACCAGCTTATTGGTGGCATTAGATACATTGACATCTCTTGCAAGACTGCTCCAGGTCATCTCCAAGTATACCATGGACTTTTTAACACTGGGTACAGTCTTAATGATGTTTTCACAACATTGTTTGACTTCTTGGATCAACATCCCAAAGAAGCCATCATTCTACGCATCCAAAAGGGTAGTATGTTTGGCCGCACAAAACCTTTCCTCAAATTATTTGAAGAATACTTTTTTGAAGACAACGATACCGGTGATCGTGCTAGTTATCGTGTCTACTCCAACGGTGACAAGGGCATTTCTACGATCCCTACTCTTGGTGAACTTCGTGGCCAGGTTTTCATTCTGCAGGACTTCGAGACCAGCCCCTCTGGCCTCTACGGTCTCCCCTGGAATTCAGATACTGTGTCTAGCTATAGTCACACGCTTGCTCCTGGCGGGTTATTTTTGAAATCGCAGTGGGGTGGTGTGAAGTCCCATCTCAGTAAACAGCTTTCAGGCTCCCCTAACAAGCTGCGCATAACCCATACTACTGTAGGTGCTGGTGTCAGTCCTATCAACGTTGCTGCTAGAAATAACCCTGATGCTGCAATGAACACATTCCTTGGCCAGTACCTATGGTACAATGAGGGCGACTGTTTTGGTATTGTTGTCATGGACTTCCCTGGTCGCTATCTCGTTGAGGAGATCCTGAAACTGAACGGTTACTATCGGGCTCCTGTCCATTCCTCTGATAACACCGATTCAACCCCATCTATTGATGCTTCCCATGAAGCCTAGCTTCTTATATAAATGAAAAATAACTCACAGCAGGACACATAAATCATGCCTACATTATGTGGTAAGGCGGCCATACTCAATGCTGCCGTAGGAATTAGATGGAAAGGAGAAGACAGGAAAACAAACAAGATACGGAACGATTGGTATTTGTGTCAGCAGTTTAAGCATGCCAGATTTCAAGCCACAATAACAGAATAAAAGGAATAAAGATCAAGGGTATACCATTCTAGAGTCCCAAATTTTGCGATAGTATGAATATCAGCTCTAGGAGGCAGTAGTGGGGGGATAATGATGTATCTTGGTCATCAAAGCTCTGATATCTCTAGCATTTGATACTATTCAACCAGTGAAACTTATACTAAAAGCACTCTAAAAGGAATAGGGGCGCTTTATCATGAGACCTTATTATCACTGTTATTGGTGAGCCTACAGGTGGAGGCTACACAAGCTCCCCACGAACTATGCTCAAGAAATCATATCTCACTCTTTATTGTACTTCAAGGTAATCAGGCTCATCAGCTCATCGTTGCTGCTTCTCTCCCACAAGTAGCCATACTTCTTATCATTCACAGCTTTCTTGTACCATTTTGTGATTGGCACTGTGTACGCCTTTGAGATGTCAATGATCCTCGTTGGCATTGCTTACTCCCTTGTTGTAAATAGTATCAAGATATCCTCGGACGCCACATAATGATCGCCCTTTGCACGATTACTGAGCGGTGAAGGTGATCGAGTAGGTGGTTCATGGAAGATGTCCGATCTGACTGCTGATTGAATCCTTCCTCCAGTGCGTCGATGTCAACTTTGCCTGCCACATCTATGTGAATGAGGTCATCTCGTAAGCCTGGAGCCTGGATGACATCATTCAATTTCAGTGGTATACCTGCACTATCAACTATGGAGACTTTGCCAACAGTATCACTAGTCAGTTCACCAGATTCAGTCACAGTTGTAATCCTAACTAGGACAGTTGGCTTCTTAGCCGTCATCTGTACTGTGTCAGTAAATAGGTGTCTTGTAGCTCCAGAGTCTACATAGGCTTTCTCTGTGGTTGGGGCAAAGTTTCCTTGCTTCTTTGCTCAACAGTCCTCGCTTTTTCTGGCTGTACTGGTGGAAAATTGCATACTGGTCGCCCTTACTCAGCTGGCTGCTGGTTGCCACCATTGCCACCATTGCCTGGACCTTGTCAGCTTCGGCTGCCTTCACACGCATGATTTCATGCAGGGTATCCTGGGCTGTCAAATTGTCGCTGTAGGCCAGGTTTTCGGCCACAGTGCACAAAGCTCGGGGCTGGTTGGGGTCTGTCGCGTACACCAGCAACAGTGATTTCAGGCGTGCGACTTTATCGACAACAGCTTGGGTGGGATCCAGCTCGGCATAGATGTCATGGTCGGCCAAAAGATTGATCCACAAAGTTTAAAAGTCCTTGGCAATGGTGAACGTGGAAAGGTTTCGCTTCACCCGGTTAAGCTCGAGCTCTGCATGTACCGGACCGAATGCATCTTTGATCTGCTTGTACTCAACGGTGGCTAGCTCGTTCGAATCCTTAGATTTGTACCAGCGAACCAACTTGATGTCCAGGCCACGCACCATGATATGATGGTGATGGCTTCGCGATTTACTGAATCGCGTGCCTGGGGTTTCTCACCTGCCTTGGTTACTCGATAGACGGTATCATAGCGGTCCTAAGTTGTTCAGCAGTTCCTGAATTAACCACCTGTTCTACTCGTAGTAGCTATCACCTACTAGTCCCGTAACAGTTGTACAGGATCACGAGCGGCTTCTTAAGTGATAAAATCTGAATTCAGTAGATTGTTCTGACAAAATCTTTGTTTCCCCCTCATTACATCTGTGAAGATCCAGTTGTACATTCGAACCTCAACAGTAGGTACCTTGCCAAAAACATATTCCACCACATGTAACTAGATATTGTGAGTTCCAATGTTCACCAGATATATCAGAGCATCAAAAGCCCCCGTTTACAGAGAGCAATATCCATATACTGTCTTTATTGATAATCTGACATGATCAAAAGCCATCTATCACTTATGAATGCTTGACAAGAATGGGTGACAATGTTGAGCTAGCTAGCTGTAATGAGTCTACCCCTGATTCGGTAAAACCTAAGCTAAGCCTGCAATGTGTATACTGAATGTGCTGCAATGAGCATAAAAACTTGCAATAGCCATTTGCAATAATAGCTCTCACTTCTCTTCTTCCCATCACACATAGGCATAATCATTTGTATTGGGGAGAGCTAGGTGTAGAGGCCTAGAACAACAGGAACAGGATACATATATCCCAGTAAGACACACAAACCACGAGTATGCCCCAAGAGAAAGGGAACGAAGAAGGCTAAATTTAAAGCGACATGGGAAGCACAGTCCTCGCCTTTCACAACTCCCATGTTAACTCTTTTCTTCTATTCGCCAATAATGCAGAGAATTGCCTTCTCAAGCACTCCATTCTTTGGAAACTGCAGTTCTGTTCTTTTTATATAGTATAATAACAGCTAGTTATAAGCACTAGTATTTATAAGTCTGATACACCACGTGTAGGCAAGCGCTGGGCCCATAACTCCACTGAGCAACAACCAGAGCTAAAGACATGTCTATTTCAGAGGTACGACTATCAGAGAGCTAAATGCGAAGATCTGACAATTCTTCATAGCTGGTTTCAGCTTGTAGAGATAGTGACCACTAGATTGTGCCTTTGTAGTCCAATCAAAGTGCTTAAGCCACTCAGGGCCTGTCTCGTTATCAGTCCAGTCATTGTGGGTTGTCACAATAGCCAAATCCCCCAGAAGGTTGCTTTCTTAGTACCAGCTGGCAAGGTGATATCGGCCCACAACTACGATAAATGACACGATCACCCAGCCTTCAGCATTGATCGCCTGAATAGCAGTAACCCATTGCCGGTTTTCAGGCTGGACTGATTTTGCCTTTCCACGTCTTTCTGCGCCAGTGACAACTATTATAGAGCATCTCAATAGAAACAGTAGGGATCTTGCAGGGTAGAGTTGTGTTAGTTGTGAAGGATGAGGAGCTAGGATAAAAGAAGAAGACAGTCACAATGGCATAGACCTTGGAGAGGATAAAAGGACACACTGCTAGCAAATTCATCAGATAGATTCTTCCATTCCTCCTCATCTAACAATAAAGTCATCAATATTAGACACCTTTGTATCTGTAAATTCAAATATGCATTATCATTCAAACTATCAAACTATCTAGATTCTAAGTAGAAGAGGGGTAGAGAAGTACATACCCCTGACAACAACCAGAAGGACCATCGTGCAGGGTCTGTCAGCTGACCAGTCATGTGACACACCCTGGTCTCGAGGACTCACAGAATGTCTGCCTCTTACAAAACCTGCTACAAAGAACATCTTGTATCTAGCCCATGACAAACACTGTTGATTTGAACACATAGAAGGAGACACACTCAACCCAATTGAAAAGCAAAATGAAGAGGAGGACAAGGTGATGTTAAGGCTATACCTGTGAGTAGGGCTCTATACACATGGTAAAATAACCTTATTAGCACTACACAATCCTCTAGATAGCTTAGATAGTTCCTTCTTCCTTCTCTAATACACATTATCTGAACATCTGAACTGGTTGTAATGAGCACCTTGTCTTCCAAACCATGAAAATGACCACTGGCCAAGCTACATAAATCCTATTTGAAAACATCCATGTGAGATGAAGCTTGTTCAAAAGACTCAACTTATCATCTTCATAGAAATTAGAAATGTGTATGCCACCTTCTCTCAATTCAGGAAGCCTTCTTATCAGAGCATCAAGACTAGGTATCCAAGCAACCAGTGAGGCAACAGTCAAGCTGCTAATAATCCAAGTCTTGTTGCATGAGCTTCAGCATGGCTGCTTCAAGCAAGTATGGGTCCAGGATACTCTTGACCTTCTCAGGCTAGTTGTCATGCCATTCAAAATCCACAAATAAAGCAGCATACTCCTAGTAGCTAGGATACTAGCCTGCATCTTCCCAGTCTAGCACTGCACTAACATGAAACCACCTCTCACCCTCACTAGTGCCATCCACACATATCTGTTCCACCAGAATGTTCTTATGCTGCAAGTCGCCATGTGTGAGCACACCAGGGTGGCCCTGCAGCACTGTAGGCAAATGGTGGGCAAAGAAAGCAGGAGTCTGTGGCTGTCACACGTTCCCCTCCTAGTTCTTTCATGAGTGAAGCGTGAGTGCCTGGCTGAGATCTTCCTCAGCGTAGAACAGCCCAGTGATTCTAATGTCTGGCTCCATCCAGAGAAAGAAGCGATGCTGCAGAGGCCTGCCACAGACACCACTGAAGAAGGCTGGCAGTGCAGGGATCGACTGTAGATATGTCCAAATGGACCTGAGCTGCTTCAATATATGCTGCTTCTCATCACCAGACAGGCCCTCCCAGACCAGACTCAGTTGTGTGCCAGGCATATTGCTCATGACCAGGAAAAGCTTGCTGGCTTCATAATACATGGCATAGAGTTGTGGTACAGGAATATAGCTATGATGCGCCAGGAACAGAAGCGCCTGGCCTTCATTTTCAGCCACATGCTTGCCATACTTGACTACAAAACAACCTCTGACAAGAACAATGCAGTCTAACTTTGGATTACACATGGTCAGAAGGCGAACTGCAGTGTGTTCAATCTCATCTAGTGTGGGAAGAGTATCTGGTAACTCAGTCAGGTCATAGAAATAAGGTAGTTGTATAGGTGAAGGCATATTGGGTTTGAGGCCTATGGTTCTGAATTCTAGGCATGTCTTAAGGCTTTTTAGGTTGTTGTATGAGAGTAGTTACATGTGCAGAAGCTGTCCTGTAGAAGAAAGGCAGCTGTTGATGATAAGACCATCCCTTTCTAATTGAAATGGCAGCTGACATTATACCTATCAGAGGCTAGCACATAAACAGCTATTAATTATATTGCATGGCACACTATCATCCTACAACTGCCCCACTTATTCAAAACCAGGACCCACCCCTCATATGGCTGGTGGCTGAACACCCATGTAAGGGTTGACACCCTATCATGAAGCCTCATAAATCCTTGTGGGCACAATATAAAAGACATGAAGCCTTAGGACATAATATATGTGACAAGCATGTGCACCAAACAAGTATGCACACCAAAAAAATGAATACTCAAGACAGAACATGGCATAAAACACAATAAAGCATTTAAACAATTGAAACTAAGTGCTATGTTCTTCTACAGACATTGTAGGAACTATCTGACATGTTCTTGCATTATGACTAGTTCTGCCACATGTCCTACAGTGCCTTTCATTCACTAGCCCTGACCCTCCTTGTAAGGGAGCGAATCAAACTAATGGATTGGTATAAGAACAGAAACAATCGTTGAAGAAGCAAGAACTATCTAATACTACAGATGATGGAGGGTTCTACGCTACTTTATACTGATGGAACGGGGGACTGCTTCTTGCTGAAGGTCTAGACCACCGGGACCATTCCGGGGGACAGTCTGAGAGAGGCCTTAATGAATAGGCTGTTTCCGGTGATTCCGTCCAAGACAGGCCCCGACAGGTAGGCCGTTTCCGGGGGATCGTGTCTAGGGAGAAGGCCCTAGGCAAAGCCTCTATGGGTTGCAGACCCTAACACTCCTCAACTACTGCTTCTTGATAATTCACCCTCTATCTGTGTGTTAATGTTGTTTTGATCAATTGTCTGCCTACCATCATTTACAGTCATTGTTCCTGTATTCTATAGCTGCCTTCTTTTTGCTCTACACCACTTACTAAGGGTGTTGTTTGACTGTCAAAGCGTCTGGTTCTCAGACTTCAATAATGTAATTTGATGCATTATTGCTGTTGTTCCCTTGGAAAATGACTTGAGCACCTCAAGAATAGATGTTGGATAGCTACTTTGATGCCACCTGATTTACCTTCCAAGGTATTCAGATTGAAAAGTGGCCTCAAGTACTCTTTGGTGTCTTGGGAACCCATGGATCAGGAAGGCTAGCCTCCTCCTTAAGTGGTGTTGGGGTCTGTAGCTGCACATTAAGCTTAAAGATGACACTTTTAGGATGTAAAGGAACAAGTCCAGCTCCTCTAAATCCCCCCCTGATATTCATTTCTGTCATAGTGGCTTGATGGACAGCATAAAATGCTGTAAAGAAGTCAGTGTTGGAAACAGAGGTTATCAAACACCTGATCAGATGCTCAATTTCTTGATCATATTCCTTCTTGAGAGGTCTAAAGCAGCCAATGTCAAGAGCCTGGAGTATATGAGATGAATGAGATAGCAGACAAAGTGTGTTAATGTTGTTGTTTGTCAGAACAATCTACTGCATTCAGTTAAATCACTTTTAAATTCACTCATGATCCTGTACAACCACACATGGAACCATGCTGGTATACAGATTGATCGTTATGGTGAAGCTTGTTTTCTATTGTTTCTCTAAGGTGTTAAGTTCTTCCATCATGGACAACTAAGCTGAAGTATTCAGGGTCGGGTTTACCCAGGGTTAACCCGACCAAAGGCAAATTCCCCACAATACCCATCCTCCATGTAGTTCATCCAACATTTCATCCAACAGCAGGGATAACTTGGTCATGTTCATCCTTCTCAATGGTGCACAGCCCTAAAATACCCATACTTACTGCAACAGGCAATAAATGTAATAGCTTGCAGGTTCATGATGGCATAGACGGGCCGAACCTAAAAGCACTGGATGCATGCAGTTGTGGGGATGGCTGAAGTGAAGTGTAATTTGTAGGTGGAGCCATGGGATGGGGACCTGTGACTTGTGAATGCTTGCAGCTTTAGTGGCCATTACACAGAGGGTGTAGAATAGATGTTATGTACAGTGCGCCACACAACAGTAACTGATCATTATGGGGGTTGACATAGGTGAGTCAATGGAGCTTATACGACAAGTTCAATGTGAAGAGTTAGGAGGCAAGCTTGATGGCAGTTTTGATCTCCTTGAGATATGGAGATATAGAAGAGTGCTGGTAGGTAGGTTGTCATTCAAAGTGGTTGTAAGAAAAGCAAGAGAAAAGCAAGAGAGAAGATGCCAAAAACGCAGAGAGAGTGACTTATTTCTTCATTAAGGAGTAAATATGTTCATAGACTAATGGTGCTGGTATACAGGCCATACAGTGAAGCCAGGTGGAAACACAGTGGAGTGAGTAAAAGTATTACACCCTGATCAATAACATGAATGTGACAACTGCATTAATAGACCCTGGTTCATCAGTGTACAACATGTCAAGTTTCCAAGTGAACTCTCTTCGCAGGTCTACCATTGTCCCAAGCATTTCCACTATTGGTCTTTTGAACAGCTGCATCTT
>JAZBQO010000517.1:0-14330 GCA_038407005.1 Ceratocystis sp. C1944
TCTGGGGGAATGTTGTGGAGATTCCAGCTCCACTCGGAATAACGTCGGGTAAACATGTTATGTAGATATGTGGCACACGATGTTATGAAGAGATTTAGAACTTAGTCCTTGATCAATTCGAATGAAACAGACATATGTCATAATATTTAACAACCAGGGTGTGTCACATGACTGGTCAGCTGACAGACCCTTCTGGCATGTGTTGTGGGAAATCCAACCCTAGTCGGTAAAACACCGGGTAAGCCCACAAGTATATATTACTTTGTGGGCAGACCGGACCAGAAGGAAAACCTAGTTCTTTAATAACTCAATAAAATCATTAAAAAAACATCAGTCCACAACAGCATGTACTTCTCTACCCCTCTTCTATTTAGAATCTAGATAGTTTGAATGAACACGCATCATTGAATTTACACGTTGTTAGTTGGTGGAAGAAAAGCAGATGAAAGGCGGATAGGCTGTGGTTGTAGTAGTTGTAGGTGTGAACGACAATACGAATGGCATTAGTGGCTAGAGGAGGCAAACGGCGCCAAGACTGCCTCGACGTGTAGTCCTCTTGATCCCGGCCAGAGAGGCCAGTTACAAGTAAGTATGGAGGTGCATAATCCCCCTTTAGTCAGTGCCAGCCCCCCCCCCCCCCCCCCCCTCCTCCGAGAACTTCGGTGTTTTCTGGAGTCTACGTCGGCATTCCACCTCGACATACCAATGTAGCTATCTTCCCTGAGCTTAGGGTTTTCAGCGATTTCCAAGTGCCCAAGCGTCCGTACTCCGACAACCCCGAGTGCTTCTTAGACCTGAAATGTCTGAGCAGCAAGTTTGCTCCTCAAACCTGCCGAGATAGGTCTGTGAAAGACCTTGCTATAGCCATTTTCCGTTCTAGTTGGCGAAAAGAAAGTATCCCAAGTCATTGATAGCTACTCTTCAGGCAAGCTAACAACAGCGGGGCTTTTCCCTCGCCCCCTTCAACTTCCCTATATCCCGTGACCTAAATGCAGTAGATCTTGCCAACCAAACAGGTGTCTCGGAAGTCTTGAGCTATTATGGCCTGTGCCAGCTCGTGGTGTGGTGCAATTGTCTGCTCATCTGCCGAGTTCTATTATTTCCTACCACTGACAGGCTGTTTGAGTATATCCACATTGTACAGCTGCGCCCAACGAGCCTCTAGCCCAGAATATAAACTCCGGGCTTCTGCATCTGCAGCTTCAACCTATACACAGTTGGAGGAGAAACTCCTTTCTATGCGCATCTCGTTACTCTAATCTACTGACCATCTGTTCCATTCTGTGTCAAGGTTTTACCCGTGGACACGGAGCCAAATTTCCAGACTTCCACAGGTAGTCTTTTGACCCTTGTGTAACCTTGCCGCAGTCCCCCCCTCGAGCGATTCGTACTCTATGACAGACAATGATTGCATGTATGATAAAGCGTTTATAGTGAACATCATAACGGGCCCCCTATTTTCCCTACCGAGCTCATAAGTATTGCACTAGCTTGTAAAGACTGTCCGCGGTATATCAAAACAAGGCGCAGGCAGAGGATATTCAAAAACAGCGCAAGAAAGGATCGCAGTATAAAAGCAGGAGCCAGCACGCCAAGACATCGAAACTATAGTCAATGGGGAATGACATGAGCTGAGCCACTTCCCCCGTCTTGTTTTTTTTTCACTCTGTCAATAACATCTCTCTAATACATAGTGCGTGCAGAGATAGATGGCTACAACAATGAAGGCTTAGTAAGGTCCCCAAAAGCTCTGGAGCTAATTAACGGCTACGCTATGCTACTAGCACCGCTTGTGCTAGATAAGCTCAGTCACCAACTCGAATAGCACCAAGGCACTAGCACACTCTAGGACATGTTGTATGCCTTAAAAGGAATTTCAAACAACGTATACATATATAAAATGAAATAAAACAAAAGCACTTGCACAAAACAGCGAAATGCGAGCAGTCCGTCTCCCTTACTCTTTTTTCAGTACCTCTGCCAACCGTCGGATGTCCCGATGGCTTGCCTTACAGCAGCCTCCCACAACTACAGCCTCCCACTGCCCCTCCTGCACCGCCATTTTCACAATATTCGCCAACTGCACCTCCCAGTGCTCCCTCTCCCCATCCCCTTCCTTTGAAGCCTCCCACGCCCGCGTGCTGGTGTTATACACCTCGCCATTAGTCCCATCGGGATACAGCACCAGCGCCGGCCATGCGTCAAGCTCACCAGTAGCAACCAGATGAGTGGCAGCATCTGCGTATGCACGCACAAGTGCCGACACGTGCATAATCTTGGTGCAGTTTATGCCGATACCCCATGGGCGCGTAGCTCCGTGAGAGCGCGAAAGCATGTAGCAGGCAGCATCAAATGCGCTCGTGCCATCGGGAAGACAGGGAGTGCCATCTACAGAAGCAGCCGTCGGGGGGAAAATACAGGAGATCCACGTGTGGGGGTGCACGCCGGAGTCTTCTTTGCCATTTGTTTTCCCTATGCCGTCCTCCCCTTTGCTCTCCTCAAGCATCCGATGGTCTAGCACACGCCGCAATGCCAACACCTCCTCGTGACGTGGGATTGTTTCAAACGCCCAGAAACGTGGTACTACACGTGCCCGCGCACTACGCAGGAAAAGCTCAATCCGATGTGAATGCCACTCCGCAAGAAGCGGTGTTGATAAACCATCCGCATCGTAGTTGCCCGAGTACTCAGTGCTAGGCACCATGCTAGCCCCGTAGGGCCCGAAGCTAAGGGCAATCGCAGGGACCGGGAAAGGGACAGTTGAGTCGCCCTCTTGGTCCTGGCCCTCGTCCGTCGCAGCCAGTGCGGGCCTGGAATGGCCCCTGGACTGCACCGCGTCGAGCGTCACCTCGACGGCTGTGTCCACCATCTGCTCTATCTTGTCCTCTGGCAAACCATCCGGAAACTCCTCTGTCTTGGTGCGGGAAAGCCCCTCGACCGATAGCTGGTATGTGGCAGTCGTGAGGATATCGACAGGGCACGCGGCAAAGTCGGCTTGGCACTGCTTCAGTTTAGCAGGATCGGAGAGGATTACATGAGAGGACCAAAGCGGGGTGGCAGAGGATGAGAAATTGACGCCGTATTCGTCTTCAAGGGAAGTTCCGAGGCCGCCATCGAGGATGTAAATAGGGCAGGGCATGATGGATGCAGGCTTTAGGGTTATGTAAATAAAGTTGTAAGTTGTAAGTGGTGAGTGGCAAGTGGCAACCAACGATGTGGGTTATAAACTCTGATTTTGGGATGACAGCGACGATCTGTAAAAGATGGATGACAGCGATTAGCAGATCGCGGAGGAAGATGATCAAGTGACAGGAAAAGTTCTGAATGAAGAAAACGACCGATTTAAATGAAAATCTAGTCATCGTTATGCATTACTTAGCTTGATCTGAGCTTAGCTTGATGACTCAGCCAACCCAGCCAAGGCCGTGGACGGACCTCACTTAACCAAATAAGCCACTGCGACAATTAGGCCGTGATAACGGAAAAACACGAGAGATATAGGCTATTGGGGAGAGAAGAATGAGCAAAAAAAAGAAGAAAAAAGAACTCAAATATCACCAAAGCCTTGATTCATAAAGAGTGTTTTTTTTTTACCAAAATAAATAGAGGATGAACAAAAATGACATGATAACCCAACGCCGACATAAATCAAGAACAAACATGGAAACCCCATAACACAAGATACAGCTATACAGACAAGTTTAGCTTTGCTTCATAAAAGGCCTAGCGCCTAGGTGCTTGAAAAAACGAAAAAAAAAAGGGCAGTCCTAAGGCCTAGAAGCTTTGCTCAACTTGTGCCAAACATAGTGTTGGCTATCTTCTCCCTTTTTAACGGTAAGCCCGGGCTGGGCCCCGAATCGACTCACTTTTCTCCACAATATCCGCTTATTTTGCGGCCTTGGAGCGAGTTGAACGCGTAGCCTGCTTAGGGCTTGACGCGCCGTCTTGGCCATAGACCTCCTTTTCAACACTCTTGGCAGCCTCCCAGCCGGCCTTCTCAGCACGCTGCACGTCGATAAGCTGGACCTCAGCAGCCTGGACCTTGCCACTCTTGCGAGCATCAGAACGACCACGACGAGTGTAGCTGGCAATGAAGAAGCTCACAAAGAGGTACGTCAATGGTGCCAAGTAGAAGACATTGAGCCAGACAGCGAACTGGACGCCACTACTGTTCACGCAGTTTTGAGTGACATAGACAGTTTCAGTGCGATAGTTTGTTGGGGCAGCTGAAGACTCAACGGCAGCAGCAGAGGAAGCAGCAGCAGCAACATCGGCGGCCTTGGTCATGACACCAATGACCATCTGCTTGAGAGTGCTAAGAACACTGTCATTGGCCTCAGCCATAGAGGCGGTGGGCTGTGGCTCGGCAGCAGCTACAGTCTCAGCGACTTGCACGGTCATGGGCAGAGCGTACGCAACAAAAGCGTACGACATGGCGCAAACAACGCCGACCAGGAACTGAGTGATCTGCATGGTAGTCAGGCTGCGCTTGATGACCATGGGGACACGGATGTTGAAGGCGGTAACGGTGTAGTAGGTGTACTAAAAGGTATGTTGTTAATATGTCTGTCATGCATGAAAATGGTAGATGCCAATCAAGTGCCATGGCATGGCCGGCCTGATGAATAGGGATATTCTTACCATCAAGGAGTGGATCAGCGAGTTGTAGACAACAAACAGCCAGATAGGAGGCGCCATCCAGCGGATGCCTGCCCACATGCACATCATGGCACCAGCATGGTGATAAGTCTGCAGAGTAGAGCTGGGCTTGCCCTTGGCCAGTATAATGACGGTATCAAGGACTTCATAGAACTTGCTGAGGTAGAACCACCAGCCGTAAAAGGCCAGACCCTCGTTCCAGAGGCGGCCAGTAGCATAGCGGCTAGGGCGGCCAGTAGCAGGGTCAATGCCAGCGTTGTTGCCCAGAGTAGCATACTTGCCGGTCTCCTCGTTAAAGAACACGCCGCCGTCAAAGCCAGGCACGCCATTGATCTGACAGAAGCTGTCGATGGTAGCAGTGATGCCGTTGGGGCCATTAGGGCCAGCAATTGCTCTGTGCATAGCGCCAGCCATGTTGACAAAGGTCCAGGCCGAGTAGACGGCCAGGAAGACATTGTGCAGCACGACAAAGACCTTGAAGGCCCGAGTCTTGCTGATGGCCCACGGCTGCTTGTTGCGAGACAGATTATACGAAGTCAGAGCTTTGGCAGTGATTGCGTATACAACGGCAATAGTGACCGGTACACGAGCATCTAGGACCGAGACCCACCACGACTCGGGGATGTCGAAGGGTGGAGCATGGGCAAAGCTACCGGCCGGAGGCGGGGGCACAGCAAAGGGCTCGGCCCCGGACGGGAGCTTGAAGGAGGGGCTGATAAGGTAGGTGAAAGGTAGGGTGTCCATGGCGAATGAGGGTGGCTGACCTAGCCGAGGAGGGAGGTCTATAGGGAGCAAGACAGAGAACTGAAAAAGGCAGAGAAGAACCTGGTACTTCCCTTGGCTGCACTACTACTAACAAAAAGTCTTGTCACGGGGACAAACAGAGGTACAGAGATTGAAAAGAAAGATTTTTTTTTACCTCAAGAAAAGGAAAAAGGAAAGGAAACAGATTGAAGCTTTGTGGGCTCTTCTAAGCTTAAGAGAAAAAAGGAAATAAATAATGGAATAAAGTCACAGCAAATAAATGCTTCCCTCTTGCAGGGGCAGGAGCCGGGCCTAATCGGATGGCCCAGGCCCTTTTTTTTTTTTCTTTTTTGCCTTGCTCAGTCGGTTCTTGCTTTGCTTTTGATCTTTTTTTTCTATGTATGGCAGTTGTCGTAGTTTCCTAATCACTGTCGTTTCACTTGGCCACTTGTTGGGGGAGCTGGCTGGTAGAATAGGATTTCCATTTGCCGTACCTTACTTGATTGGCAGCTCCTTCCTTTGCTCTTCCTTTTTCTCGTTGCTGCTTAGTTCTTTTCTTTTTCAAATGGGAAAGAGACGAAACGCAGTACGCAAACAGCTATACCCACAACATACACAGGGCGGAAGGTGCACAAGACAGTCTAGGCAAACTGCAGTTTCGTTGAAACACTCACTGTCTACTTGCCCTTTGCCCATGTGCTACCTGCCTGTTTTATATCGTTTGTGGTCTTGCCATATGGTTCAATGATCACTACACAATGGTCTCCTTCTATGCCATAACATTGATATAGGAGCAAGGGGCCAAAGACACAACTAACTCGCGCCCCGGAAACCCGGAAAAGAAAAATGCATGACCGCTTATTGCTATGTTGAATTTCGGTCGGTGAGTGGCCAAATCCTATTTATTCTACCAATGAAATAACTGTATGATATCTGTACGTTGTCCATATGTACACCCTATTCCATCCGTGTACAGCGTGCGTACCTTTCTTCTTTTTTTTTTTTTGTTGGGGTTCTTTGTTCGGAAAAAGCAATTGTCGTCTAAACGCAAAGTAGAGCCGCCTTTCTTGTGAAAGGAAAGAACCCCGGACAAGGTTTCTAGATCTTGGTAGTTACCCAAAAGGGCGATTTACGCGTTTACGCACCAACAAAGGACGGCAACGGCTTAGTGTCAAGCCGAGACTAAGACTGCCTGTGTAAGTCCGGGCTAAGTAGAGCTTAAGCAAAGCAAGCCTTGGTATGCTGAATGGGTTGAAGCTCAACAACTTGGGAAGTGTGCGTACGCGCCCTGTTCACCATTTACCCAATCTCTCTAGTACACATTCTTTTTTTCTTTCTTTCATTTTTATTTTCCCACACTCATACTGACAAGAGCGGCAGTCTTATACTGCTAATCCTACTAACAGCTCGTTTTGTTCGCCTCGCAAAACACGCAAAAGATCCTACCATAACCTTCTGATCATCCCCAACAGCTCTCAAGAGTGCATGAGGTTTGCTAGCCTGCACCCCGCCCCCCACCGCCCAAGAACGAAAAGAGCGAATCTCAGCAGCCACTCGTACTGTGCATACACTATACACTGTGTGTATACACTGTTATTATACTGTAAGTGCCCTATTCTCTTGTGAAATCCTCCTAGTTGAGCCTTTAAAAACGCCTGTAGACTCCCATGCCCCACTATAAGGACTAACCGCCTAAAAATACATTGTTGAGACAGAATTCCCTCGGCTTAAGCTTAACCCGATCTTTATTCCGGACTTCCAGAACAACACATTTTTCGCTTTCCTTCTCTCCTTTTCGTTCTCTTTTTTCTACTAGCATCTTCGCAAGACTGCATAAGGACAACGTCAGGTTCAAGGTTTTAATCCGAGAACTACTGGTCAGAAACAATGCGACAGAAATCTCAAGAACGTTTGCGTTATCTAAATCTCAGATTATGAGGTTGTATTTCAGACTGCACAAGGGCTGCATACCCGTTTCAATCTACTCAGTAAATGTTTGACCTTTTGCCGCATTCTGGCCTGCGACAAGACAACCTACGCTTTTCTTCCCGCCATCTCACATTTCTCAGTTCTCCAACACCCGATTAGTGTCCGCCGATCTGATCGGATGGGTGTAGGTGGTTCGTGCCGAGTGAAAAGTTTTAAGTGGGGCTGGGCCGTCAGACTCTTTCTGTAGTGGCAGTTACGTGACCGAACTTCTGCCCGTCAGGCTGTGTAACTTGGAAACACTACAAAATCATTGCCAAGTTAGCTTCCAATGATAAAGGCAAAGTATTCTTTGTTTCACCTTCGTCTTTTCTATCACAGGTTTACAACATAAACATCCCTAAACCCACCATCAGCCTCGGCTTACTCGTGACCCTAGGTGTAACCCTACATGTCAGCCAATTAAATGTCATATTGGTTCACTCGACTCCAACTCAACTATCGTTCTACGCCGGGTTGGAGAGATGGCGCTCGTGATACTTAAATGTACTAGCGGCCACAAGTTAGCACTCAAACACAGACCATTTTCTGCCAATGCGTTGTTTTCCTGTAACTGCCCCACCTAACAAGATCACCAGACATTCGCTGTTCCCGATTCCATAATGGCCAATTTGGTTCCGTCTCCTTCTGATCTACCTGATCCCAGCCCAGCAGTAGATTCTACCCTACATTCTACTATTGACGCGGCAACACTAGATGTTATCTGTGCTCTAGTTGATACTGTACTACCAGGAATCAGAGTCTCCACCTCCGAAGCCGAAACTGACGGCCATGCCAACCAAGACATAGAGACCCGTGAGAGTCTGGTAATTTCACGTGCAGAGTTCGATGCATTGTATGCTGACGCCAGGAAAAGTCGCTCGCAATTTCCATCCAAGGCCGAGTTCGCAGAGTTTCTAGCCGAGAAGCCAGCAGACAATGGCGATGTCGTAAACTCCGTATGCCGCACAATCGAGGGGTCTGGGCCAAAACAGGCCAAGGAGATGTTCTTTATAGCCTGGCTATTATCGTTAGTACTAAGACTTGCATTTTCTACACGCTGAAAAAAACCAAATCTAACTTGGCCCCGTGTTCCGGGCATGTAGGTCTCGTATAGGTAGCTTCATCTTCACTGGCAGCTTTACGCCTTTCCAGCGCCAGAGCCTGGCCAGCCGACAGCGCGTCTTCAAGTCGTGGAATGCGTCATATTTCTCTATGAAACGCCAGTTGTCTAAAGCCTTTCTTATGCTTGCACAACGCCCTTATTTGCAGTACAGCACCCTATACGCCAAGACCATCGGCTTTACTCCTCTGCCCCCACACTATGTCAAGACCACAAGCTACCCCTTTGAATTCGTCCAGTTTGACAGTTCACGCCCAGATGTTCTTCATACTGACATTGTTATCGTCGGCTCTGGGCCCGGCGGTGGTGTCTGTGCAAAAGTTCTATCTGAGGCTGGCTATGATGTCACTGTTGTCGACAAGGGCTTCTACTATCCCTCGCAGAACTTCCCCATGTCACAATCCCAGGGAGAGCACCATCTATTTGAGAATCAAGGCGCTGTCATGAGCACCTCATCAAAAGTCACATGCATTGCTGGCAGTTGCTGGGGCGGCGGTGGCACGATCAACTGGAGCGTGAGTCTACGCACGCAGGATTACGTGCGGCGTGAATGGGCCGAGGGTGACAAGCTGCCCTTCTATTCAAGCAAAGACTATGACGCCTGTATGGACACTGTGTGGGAGGCGATTGGTGCGACAACGGACTATGACAAGGGTCCGCGTGGCCCTATCCTGCTTGAAGGTGCGCACAAGCTTGGCTACAAGGCTGAATCTTTGGCGCTAAATACGGGCCACGACAAAACACACTACTGTGGTCGGTGCCATCTTGGCTGCGGTTCAAACTCCAAACAGGGCCCTATGACAATGTGGCTTCCACAGGCAGCGAAAAATGGAGCCCGGTTTGTCGAGGGGTTCCAAGTTGACAGAGTTTTGTTTGGCGATGACGGCAAGACAGCTGTGGGCGTGGAGGGTGTCTGGAAGCTACGTAATCGATCAGCTGGAGATAATGCCTACACGCGGGTTGTTAGGATCATGGCGAAGAGGGCTGTTGTGATATCCGCGGGTAGTCTATGGAGTCCAACTATCCTGAAAAAAAGTGGCTTGAAGGCAAGTCCTTATTTTCTTTCTTCCATAACAAGCAACAAGAGAAGTACCCCGCCGGCTAACATGCATTCCTGCTATAGAACCCCATAATCGGCACCAACCTTCATATACACCCTGTCGGCCTTGTCATCGGCCGATTTGACAAGGAGATTATCCCCTGGGAAGGTATGTACCATGTGCAGTCCGGCCACCTCCAAGTCAACCCCTATTTTAACATGCTTACAGGCCCCATTATGTCATCAATCATGACATCGCTTGAGAACCAGGATGGTTCTGGCCACGGTATAAAGGTCGAACCTTCATGCTCACTTGTACGCCATCAGTTCTAGCTCCCCTTTTGTCCCCCCCTCTCTCTCTCTCATTCCTTCACTAACATCTACTTAGCCATTCACTGCCTTTATCGGCCTTCCCTGGTACCCCGGCACCGCCCACCGCATGAACCTTGCCAAACTTCCTACATTAGCACCGTATGTTGTATTTGCACGTGAACGTGACCCCGGCAGCGTGACCGTGGACCCATTGACAGGCCGCCCACAATTTAACTACACGCCATCTCCCTACGATGCACACCATGTACTTAAGGGCATCCTTGCGACTGCACGCATAGTCTACACACAAAGAGCCCGAGAAATAATTGTGGGGATTCCCAATCTACCTCCGTTCATACGGGACGATGCGGAGCGAGGGGTCAGATCAGGGCCAGTCTACAACGACGAAGAGACGTCTCTGCTCGGCAGCAACGCGCCCAAAACAGCAGCTGAAAGGGCAGATGCTGCATTTGAAGCATGGCTTAATCGTGTAGAGAGCGTGGGCAATAACGGAGAAGGCACGCCCTGGTTCACAGCGCACCAAATGGGCACGTGCCGCATGAGTGGGATCGAAAGTAAGGGCGTCGTAGATCCTACCGGGCGTGTTTACGGATACAATAGCATGTACGTTGCCGATGCTAGCGTTTTGCCTAGTGCGTCCGGGGTCAATCCCATGGTGTCAATCATGGCAACAGCGCTACACATTTCAAAGGGAATGGTCCAACGTCTGCAGGCTGAAGATGACAGGACCAGATAAAGCTGCTCTGTCGTGCCGGTGTAATTTCAGTCATCACGGGGCCGCTGGCGGCGCAACAAGTGGACTAGCCGCTCTAAGTTTACGTTGCACAGATACAGTTTTAATTCTGTATTTAATATACTAATTTCTGATATTCAAGCTATAAAAAACAAGGGCCATCAAGACCGCTTAAAAAATCGCCAAATGAGATACACAAGCTAAAAGTACAGGCCGCAGGCCTTTTCAAAGTACTTGTTGAGGTGATTTGGGATCAGTAGAAACCCTGCAGCCAGGCAGGAAATCACGAAACACCTGCAATAGAGTACCTATAGGAAAAGAACAAAAATATGGCAGAGCAATAAGGCCCCAGGTATCCTGTACCTGAGATGCCAGCCCATGCCCCCTGTCTTTCTTTCAATCAATCCCCCATCTAGGGGGGCGAAGCAGACGTTGGTGGGGGTAGGGGAGGGGTCACAGACCCGCTGGCAGCACTCCGTCTTAGCAGACCCAGTCTGACCCGAGTAAGACAGGAACACAGTGATTCCACAAAGGCAAACCCAAGGAGGCTCACGCGGCAGAGGAGATGCAGATGCAAGAGCGCGAAGAAGAACGGAAATCCGGCCTTTTTCTTCGTCGCGCAGGTTCCCGCTCTGATTAACAAGACGGTAGTAATCGCTACACAGGACTAATGATGTAGCCAGTGCAAGGCTCCGTACATTCCATCCGACGAGGCTGAAAAAGCAGAGTGACGCAAGACAATCAAGTATGCATCAAGGACAGCCGACAAGTAGTAGGGAAAACCAAGGGTTGCTACTAGAGCAAGTAGGCTTGCTTCCCCCTCACTCCATGTGCTGCCGTAGCTCCGCAGTTCCAGTATAAGTGAAAGCTGTCTCACGTAACACAGCAGATCGACGCTGCTAAAAAAAGATCCGGTCTAATATGGCGGCAGTCGAGAGTATTATTCCACATTCCAACCGGGGATTGTGAAAAATATTAAGTATACGTTTGGATCGTCGTCGTCGTCGTCGTGGAAAGAGGTCGTCAAATCGTGAGGCCGTAAAGGGAGTGAAGCACTATCGATGCAATCTCCGGTGAAAAGAGGAGACATGCTCTGTGTTGAGTAGCAGAGGCACCGGGACAACATGATATAGGGAATTCGTATTTTGGGCTGCCTTTTGAGGAATACGAGGCCTCGTAAACACCAGGTTTAATGCAAAAAGGAAAGGAATGACAAGAAGAGAACAAAGACTGGGCAAAGAAAATACGAAAAGAAAACGCTCGCAGATGAAAAGAATCCCCAATAATAAACCTGTCTTGGACCAAGGCCAGACGATCTCAGTAAAAAAAAAAAAAAAAAAAGGAAGCAAAATAACAAAGGAAAAGTATAAGTTGTGAGGTGAGGTATATGATGAAGGGGGTTGCTGATGGGCCATGTGTGAAATGATGCATCGCTGCAGGCGCTTCTTCCAAAATTCCGAAAAAATGGGCGAGAGAACAAAGAAAATAAATGAAAAGGAGCAAATGAAAAAGAAGAAAAAAAATAATAACAGAGAAGAAGAGAAGGATACCGGACAACAGAGAGGTGTGAAAAACGGGTTACAGAGCCAATCATTGCTCTACGGCTCTAGAGAGATGCCATCAAAGCCTTGTTATGCCTGTGCCGAGATCCAGACCAAGCCGCTCACTTTCGCTGCCGTCGCCGCTGCCTCCGGCTCATTGCCGTTGAAAATGTGGCGGGTTCGGAGAAAGAGGCGGCGCGGTCACAGCGGGGTACTCATATCCCGGCACTGGCGCTGATTGCTACATCGTGGGAAGCTCCTGGTAGTGGCCCCAGGCCTGGAATGAGTCCAAGCCCATGCCCATGCCCAGGCCCAGGCCCATGCCTGCACCGATGCCAACACTACATGGCACCCCCATCACATTAGAAAAGGCTCCCATGGTTATTGGCTCCGAAACAAGAGGCTGCGTTGAGCCAAACATCTCAGCTGTAGTGAAGGGGACATAGGAGTTGATGAGCTGTGATGGTGCTAGCGGCGGCGGCGAGTCCTGGATGTGTAGCCCAAGCTCAGGCATTTCCATAGATGATGCTTGTGCCCATAACGGCGATGTCATGTTGGCTGTGGTGTGCACCATAGAGCTTGAGATAACATCAGCGGCAGCGGATGACACGGCTGTGGCGGAGGAGTTTAGATCGAATTGGCTGAGACTTGTGCTAGAGGGCAAGACATGCCATGGCTCGACTGCAGGCATGGAGATTGGCGGCGTGGGTCGTGACCAGTGTGGGTTTGCGTGGCTCTGGCTGTGGCTTGACGATGAGAGCTGTGGCTGGCGATGCACTACGTCCACGATGCGCGGGGGTGGCGGCGGCGGTGGCACTAACGGCTTCATCATTGCCAAAATGGCCTTCTTGACTTCCTCTGCGCGGCCACCAAGTAGCTCTCCGGCTCCTTCTTCCTCTAAGCCTTCGAGTGCTATAACAGGAGTGCGAAAAACATACTTGTTGATGGCCTGGACAAAGTCCTCATGCAGCTTCTTAATCTGTGATTCCTTCTCAGGCCACTGCGATGTGTTTGCTTTGGCATCGGCGCAGTACACATTCGTATGGTGGTCGACGAGAATCTTTATCGTGCCTGGAGTCAGCTTGAAGGCCACTTCGTTGCGTAGTACCATGTCAATGTGCACAATGTAGGCCTCGACATGCACCATACTGTAGTTAGCCATGGCATCGGCTATTGGGTCGTCCCCATGCTGCAGCTCCACCCCGGTGGCTTTTGTTAACAACAGCGAGCACAAAGTCCACGTAGCGTTGGGTGACGAAAGGGTTTCTGTCAAGCACCGTTGGTGCTGTTGCACGCTATTAAGAGGACGTTTGACTTTGTTGATACGCTTTAGGGTTTGGGTTAACCAGGGTTCGACTCGAGACCCAAGCACCACGTTAACTGACGAAGCCCGCGGGGCAAAAGCTGCTGCCGAAGCAGGTAATAGTTGAGGAGGCATGAGGGGAATATCCGTCTCGGCAAATATGTGACGTTAGAAGCGGGAGAGGGCTGAGGCCGAAATAAGTGGTATCCAGCCCGATTTCGAGGAGAGCTCTGAAGTGGGGGGTCCCGGTATATGGGCAGAGAGGGGGAGGGGAGGAGGGGATAAAAGAAAAAAAAAAGGGCTAAGGAAACAAGAAACAAAAGAATAAGTGAAGAGGGGAAGAAAAGAGAAAGAAAGAAAAGAGAGAGGGGGGGAAGAAAGAAAGACGAGAAGCCCGTGAAGAGAAGAAAAGAAGGGAGAAGAAAGGTGAAGTTGAAAGCCAAGAGGGGGAGCAGACAAGGGAATAAGTAGCAAAGAGAAAGCCAAGGCCTCGCCCGCTGGTTGTGCCTGATAGTGGGAAGCGAAGCAAGTTGTGGACTTTTTTTTTTTTTTTCTCGTTTGTGTTTTATTATTTTTTTTTTCCTTTTTTTCTACTTGCATCAATTAAATGTCCCCCCTTGTCTCGATTGACTCTCCTCATCCTGCTTTTGCTATGCTGCTCGACTCTATCCTCTTTCATACATGCGTCCCTCTTTCGCTTCCACAAAAAAAACCTGAGTGCCAGCTCCAAAGACTGATGCTACGTTTGGCCTGATTTTCGTTGTCTTTGATATCTGTTGCCCAAACCCTCTCCAAGCCCCTTGTTTCCTTGCCTTGCTTTGTTCTTGTCTGTGGCTGAATAGCCCACCAAGACATCCATCCACCCATGAAAAGGCTTTGGCTATGGTTGA
>JAZBQO010000518.1:0-14325 GCA_038407005.1 Ceratocystis sp. C1944
TGTATTAGTATTCCGAAGGGACACACAAATAATTATTCAGCCTTTTAGGGCTAGTGTGTTTAGATCTCTCCAACAGATAGGTTGAAAAGTCTTTTAGACTCTATTTGGGTTTTCAAACCCTAACATCTATCCTTATACCTTTGGAGTATATAATGATATTATCAATATAGGCTGAGGTGAAGTCATCTAGGAACTCCTATAGGATATAGTTGATATATCTCTGGAAAATCAATAGTCTATTCACTAATCTAAATAGCATAACTATCTATTCATATAAACTATACCTTATCCTGAATACTATCTTCTATTCACTCCCTTCTTCAATATAAATATAGTGGAAAGCTACTTAAATATCTAATTTCATGAGCTATTTCACACCTGCTATCACCTGTTGTGTTTCTAGGATCAATGGAATAGGATATTAGTCTCTCTTGAGAACAGTATTGAGTGCTCAGTAGTCTATGTAAAACCAGAGTCTGCCACCTGGCTTTCTAGCAAATAGAACTAGTGCCCCTACTGGTAAGCTGCTTGTCCTAATAAACCCCTTTTCCACCAGTTCAGTCAGTGTTTTTCTCAATACCAGGAGCTTATCTCTTGACATCTAGTATAGTAGACCCTATAGTACTTCTTTACCTGGTTTGATTTCTAGCTTCATATCTAGTCCTAGTTTATATAGTAGTAGTCTCTCCCCTATATATGTAAAAGCTTCCTAGAGGTCTATATATTACTTGAGTAAAGCTGTTTTGACCTCATCAGGGGTTAGATCCTTCTTCTTCTATAGAGCCTTATTAATGTCTTCTAGGCTAGTAATCAAAATCAATGACTCCCTACTACTCTTCTTTACCTGTTTCACTATAGTACTATAAACTGCTATACTCACTTAGGTCACTATACCTATTATACTCTTATGCCTTACTCTCTACTACCTAACTCCTACCTACTCTACAACTACTCCACTTGACCTAATGAAGAGTTGATTAGTCTTTAGTATATAGTTTACTTCTTGTTATTTTATCTAGGGAAGCCCTAGTATTACATTATATTCATTTCCTAGTATAATATAGGTAAAAACCTCCTGCTCTTAATGTCCTTCTATATCAATCAATATATAGGCCACTTCTATAATAGTGCTATATATACCTAAAATTCCTCTCACTATTTATGTCTCAATCAGGATTCTCTAGAGGTTAGCTTGCTTTGCAAAAGATTCTGACACTATATTATATGCTAAAGAGCCTAGGTTAATGAGTCCTATTGTCAATGTTTTTTCATTTACTAAGATATCTACTAGTAGGAGCTTATAGTCTATCCTATTTCTCTCTACACGTTCCTATAGATCAGTAAGCAACTAACTCTCTCTCTCTTCTATCCCTTCCTGTTCTACACCTATACATGACTTCATATAGGGCTTAGGCTTTTCCCTCCTTCTTACAAATGTCTTCTAGCAGGGGGTCTACCTATGCTTCTAGATTATTTATCCTTATAGCTAGTCTATTTAGGTTCTAAGCTAGTTTCATTAGGTATATTCACACTAAGTAGCCTTTGTGAGTATAATGTAAGTACATACCTATATCCTTCTAGGCCTGGAGTTCTTCTTTCAAGACCTACTTCAAAACTTTACCTTAATAGGTATTATCTATTAGCAGGCCTAGTCCTAGTCCTTAGGTTAGCCTATTTCTCACCTAGCTAGTATTAATGTCAATATCCATTAGGTCACTCTACTAGATTTCAGTAGGTTTATTGAAAATAGTCATATAGCTTCTTAGCTTTTTCTACCTCTAGGCTTCCTCTAGGTGCTAGGAGACTCAATGTAAGGACTTGATCTGCTCTACTAGCTTCTTACAAGTTAATATTATAATCATCTAGTTATAGAGATCATTATCTAAACCTCTCATTAGACTATAGATCTTAATATCCTTATGATAGTCCTCTCCTCCTACTTACTATAAGAGGTCACTATACTCCATAATATAGTCATTTAGAGGCTTTCTACATTACTATACATTCTCCAGCCTCTCACTGGCTTAGGCTCTGTAGAAGGGGTCCTTAAAGCATTTGTCTAGGATCTCCTAGACATCCTTCATTGTGGCTTCTGGTTTCTTTTCCAGTTTCTCTAGATCCTGACCCACTCCTTCATTAGCCTCTTCTACCAAGGCTATCTATAGGGCCAGGATCATGTCTTCTAGCTTCATATAACATTGTAGGTTCAAAGCAGCTACTATACACTGCTTCCAAATGTGATATTTCCCTTTGTTCCCATTGAATGAAGGGAATTGTAGGGATCAAGGCCAGAGGGTGTTAAGACTCTCTTGGTTTTGGTTGATGTCCATTTTATCTAGTGTTTCTAGTTTATGGTATTCTGATGACAATGATTGACTGCTGTAGGGTCTAAACTACAGCATCTGCTTCTACTGTTGAAGATCTGCTGATTATCTGAATAGTGTTTCTGATTTCTGTGTCATGGTTCTGAATTCTCTTGTCTGAAGGCTTAACAAATCTGAAGGTGTAAAGGAAAATGGTGTTTTTCACTGAATTTTTAATTTGAAGATCTGACAATTTGTTACAGGACTTGTAGGTGATACTAAGTTTGCCAATTGATGACTTTATTGTCAGATGAGGAGGAAAGGAAGAAACTATCTAAAATGCTTACTGGTCATGTGTCCTTTACATGTCCTCCCAGGTTTCATGCTATCTTTGACTGCCTTCCTCATCTAGCCTAGCTCCTCATCTTCTACATCTCTACCCTGTAATAATTATATAGAATAGGTTAAGATATTCTTATAGAGAAGAGTTGATATATTATTAGAGGGAGGAGAGGGCTCCTATTAGTCTCCATAGTATAACTAGGCTCTTAAAGAGGCTAAAATATATATAAAAGGCAGTCAGGTATTCTTCTCCTATAGTTATATAGAGGTTATTAAAAGTAGAGATAATATCAATCTTAGAGAAATGTTTCATTCTATATAGCTTATTTAGAGTTTCCTTAACTAAAGGTCTTTAATAGTCATGGTATTTAGGGGATAACAATTATTATACAAATAAAGCCCTCTGTTAGCCTTCTTTATAAATAGAATAGGAGAGGTAATATATAAGGAGCTAGGATAGATAAAACCTTTCTAGAGATTTTTATCAAGCTATTTATAAAAGGCTTTTAGTCTATCTAAGGACATGGAGTATAGAGGCCTGAAAAGCAGTTTCACATCTTCAACCAGGGGGATATAGTGATCTATAGGATAGTATGGTAGTAGTCTTTCCACCTTATAAGGGGAGAAAACATTAGTGAAATCTAATAGTTCAGTAGGTAGGGGGAAGGGTTCAGGCTCCTAGGGACTAGGGGAGTCTAGGGAGTCAGGATAGTTTAGAATATAATTAATTTCCTCTAGAGTTACTATAAACAGATAGAAGGAAGACTAGAAGGAGTAGCCAATAGTGCCTTCCTTTATAATTAGAATAATGTTTAGATGACAAAAGCCTAAGGGTCATAGGGGTAAGTTACTAGGTCAATCTTTATAAGGGATATTATATAAGGCTTGAAGCTTCTTAGGCTTACTAGGAATATTATAGTAGTCATGATAGTAGTTACTATCAAATGTAATAGAGTAGTTAGTGAAGTAGATAGTCAGGTCATATTATTTGAGCTAGGGTATGCCTAATATAATAGGGTAGTAGGTAAGCTAGGTCATGAAGAATAAGATATTCTTTTAGTGATAATCACTAATATAGAGGCTAGTATAGGTGTAATATATACACTTACTAGCTTTAGTTTCACTTCTATTAAAGACTTCAATCCTAAATAGGGAATAGAGGGGGTAGATAGGGATTTAGTATTAGGATACCTAGGTAGAATCAATAAAGGCCTTACCCTCTACACTAGAGTTAGTGAGGGTATAGGTTAGGAAAGAGCTATCTTTTAGGCATAGCTCAGTAGGAAGAATTATGAGATCTGATTACTAGTTATACTGTTCCTCAATCAGAAGTCTATATATAGCTATAGCTAAGATATAGATGATCTTATTAGATGGCATATAGGGGGATTCCTCCTAGAAGTAACTTAATCTAGGCAGGTACCTTTTTCTGAGTTATCACTAGAATAATCCCTTTACAATAGGGTGATAGAGGCCTATCAATAGTAGGAGTAGGGGTACTATAATGATAAGGTAGAGTTGTTAGTAGATAGGGGTAGGGTAGTAGAGTAGAGCTAGTAGGAGTCTAGAAGTAGACACTATACTACTATATAGCTTTTTAAACTATAGTAGTAACACTTACCCTTCTCATGATAAGTAGTGTAATACTAGAGAGAAAGGTCTATTATATCTAGGTCTAGAGTAGGGGTAGTGGTTTAGCAGGGGGTAGTGTCTCTTATAGCTAGGGTTGATAGTATAGGTGTATAGGACTAGGGGTCCTAGGTATTGCCTTTAGAGAAAAGGTAGTAGTAATTCTCAAGTTCTTATAAGAACTTAGTAAATTTATAGTAATCTTTACTAGTGGATACATTATATAGGAGTATAGCCTTTAGCTCCTTACTAATAGTATTCTCAAGGAGGGTGACTAGGATAGAGTCCTCTATATCTCCCTTGAGAACTAGGTAGTAGAATTCAGTGAAAAACAAGGGGAACTCCTTATTTTAGAGTATAAATAGTTTATAGTAGGTATAGTTATAGAGGTCAGAGTCTCTATAAGTGAGCTTAAGTAGTTCTAAGATTTCTTTATAGTCTATTATTTAGTATTACAGGGTAGAGATGCAGAAGATGAGGAGCTAGGCTAGATGAGGAAGGCGGTCAAAGATGGCATGAAACCTGGGAGGACATGTAAAGGACACACGACCAGCAAGCATTTTAGATAGTTTCTTCCTTTCCTCCTCATCTGACAATAAAGTCACCAATTGGCAAACTTAGTATCACCTACTAGTCCTGTAACAAATTGTCAGATCTTCAAATTAAAAAATTCAGTGAAAAACACCATTTTCCTTTACACCTTCAGATTTGTTAAGCCTTCAGACAAGAGAATTCAGAACCATGACACAGAAATCAGAAACGCCATTCAGATAATCAGCAGATCTTCAACAGTAGAAGCAGATGCTGCAGTTTAGACCCCACAGCAGTCAATCATCATCATCAGAATACCACAAACCAGAAACACTAGATAAAATGGACATCAACCAAAACCAAGAGAGTCTCAACGCCCTCTAGCCTTGATCCCTACAATTCCCTTCATTCAATGGGAACAAAGGGAAATATTGCATTTGGAAGTGGTGCATGGTAGCTGCTTTGAACCTACAATGTTGCATGAAGCTGGAAGACATGATCCCAGCCCTACAGATAGCCTTGGTAGAAGAGGCTAATGAAGGAGTGGGTTGGGATCTGGAGAAACTGGAAAAGAAACCAGAAGCCACAATGAAGGATGTCTGGGAGATCCTGGACAAACACTTTGAGGACCCCTTCTACAGAGCCTAAGCCAGTGAGAGGCTGGAGAATGTACAGCAATGTGGAAGGCCTCTGGATGACTACATTACAGAGTATAGTGACCTCTTGCAGCAAGCAGGAGGAGAGGACTATCATGAGGATGTTAAGATCCATGGTCTGATGAGAGGTTTGGACAATGATCTCTATGACCAAATGATTATGACACCAACTTGTAAGAAGCTGGTAGAGCAGATCAAGTCCCTGTGTTGAGTCTCCTAGTGCCTAGAGGAAGCCCAGAGGTGGAAAAAGCCAAGAAGCCATATGACTATTTTCAACAAACCTGCTGAAATCCAGCAGGGTGACCCAATGGATATTGACATTAATACCAGCCAGGTGAGAAATAGGCTAACCCAAGGACCAGGACTAGGCCTGCCAACAGATAATACCTATCAAGGCAAAGTTTTGAAGTGGGTCTTGAAAGAAGAACTCCAGGCCTAGAAGGATGTAGGTGTGTACTTGTGTTGTGCTTGTAAAGGCTGCTTGGTGCAAGTATGCCTGATGAAACCAGCTTAGAACCCAAATAGACTGGCTATGAGGATAAGTAATCTGGAAGCATGGGTGGACCCCCTACTGGAAGATGTTTGTGAGAAGGAGGGAAAAGCCTGAGCCCTGCACAAAGTCATGTGCAGGTGCAGAACCAGGAAGGGATAGAAGAGAGAGAGAGTTAGTTGCTTGCTGATCTGTAGGAAAGTGTATGGAGAAACAGGATGGACTGTGAGCTCCTGCTAGTAGATGTCTTAGTAAATGAAAAAACAATGACAACAGGACTCATTGACCCAGGCTCTTCAGCATATAACACAGTGTTAGAATCTTTTGCAAAGTGAGCTAACCTCTAGAGAATCCCAATTGAGACATGAATGGTGAGAGGAATTTTAGGTACATATAGCACTATTACAGAAGTGGCCCACATGTCAATTGACATAGAAGGACATCAAGAGCAGGAGGTTTTTACCTACATTGTGCTAGGAAATGAATATGATGTGATACTAGGGCTTCCCTAGATAAAACAATAAGAAGTAAACTACATACCAAAGACCAATCAACTCTTCATTAGGTCAAGTGGAGTGGTTGTAGAGTGGGTAGGAGTTAGGCAGGAGAGAGTGAGGCAGAAGAGCACAATGGGTATAGTGACCCAAGTGAGCACAGCAGTTTACAGTGCCATGGTGAAACAGGCAAAGAAGAGTAGCAGGGAGTCATTGATTTTTATTACTAGCCTGGAAGACATCAATAAGGCTCTATAGAAGAAGAAGGATCCAACCCCTGATCAGGTCAAAACAACTCTGCCAAAGCAATATGCAGACCTCTAGGAAGCTTTTGCACATGTAGGGGAGAGACTGCCACCACATAAACCAGGACTAGACACAAAGCTGGAAATTGAACTAGGCAAAGAAGCACTATGGGGTCCACTATACCAGATGTCAAGAGATGAGCTCCTGGTATTGAGAAAAACACTGACTGAACTAGTGGAAAAGGGGTTCATTAGGACAAGCAGCTCACTAGCAGGGGCACTAGTTCTATTTGCCAGAAAGCCAGGTGGTGGACTCCAGTTTTACATAGACTACTGAGCTCTCAATACTGTTCTCAAGAGAGACCAATACCCTATTCCATTGATCCAGGAAACACTGTGGGTGATAGCAGGTGTGAAATAGCTCATGAAATTAGATGTTCAAGCAGCTTTCCACTGTATCTATATTGAAGAAGGGAGTGAATAGAAGACAGTATTCAGGACAAGGTATGGTTTGTATGAATGGATGGTTATGCCATTTGGATTAGTGAATGGACCATTGATTTTCCAGAGATACATCAACCATGTCCTATAGGAGTTCCTAGATGACTTCACCTCAGCCTACATCAATGACATCATCATATACTCCAAAGGTACAAGGACAGACCACCAAGTGAAAGTGAGAAAAGTCCTTTGAAAACTTAAAGAAGTAGAACTGAGGCTGGACCTTGATAAATGTGAATTTGAAGTGAAGAGAGTTAAGTACTTAGGAATGATAGTCATAGCAGGAGAAGGAGTTTCAATGGACCCAGAGAAGACAGAAGCCATTTAGGAGTGGAAACCCCCTACCATAGTGAAAGGAGTACAAGGTTTCCTAGGGTTCATGAATTACTACTAGGATTTCATCAGGGACTTTTCAACACTGGCAGCTCCCTTGGTGAAACTCATGAAGAAGGATGAGCCTTTTGTGTAGAGCTTAGAAGTGGAGGAGTCATTCCAAACTCTGAAAGCTGTATTCCAGGATGATAAGATGCTAGGCAATTAGGACTCAGAGGAACAAACATGGCTAGAGACAGATGCCTCAGGGGTGGGGATAGGTGCAGTCCTGTCTCAGGGCCCAGAGAGCAGAAAGCAGCTGATTGCCTTCTTCTCCTGAAAGATGAACACAGCAGAGTAGAATTATGGCATCCATGATAAAGAGCTCTTAGCAGTCATTGAAGCCATACATAAGTAGAGGGGAGAAGTGAGGAGCCTTAAGGAATTCACATTGATTATCAACTATAAAAACCTTGAGTACTTTAGGACAAAGTGGATCCTCTCAGAGAGACAAGTCAGATGGATGCAGCACATGGAGGAACTCCCACCCTTCATGACAATTCACTGGCCTGGACACTTGGCAGTGGTACTAGACACTCTCTCCTGCAAGGATGAATTCAACAACCTGAAGGAAAGAGAACAGAGTAGGACCCAATAGCTCTGGAAAGAAGAATAGGAACTGAAACCAGATGTATAGATCCAGGTACAAGACAGCAGAGGCCCATTTGAGACAGACTTAGATTTGAAGGAATTGTGGCAGTAAGCTCTACAGGACAATGAGGACTATGAGAAGATTACTCAACATGTCTAAAATAGGCAACAATTCCCTGCATCATTAGTGCTACCAAGGTCAGCTCAAGTGGTAGAGTGTGAAATGCAAGGTGGAGTTATGAAACATTGCCATGCCATCTAGGTACTAAACTATGAACAACTGAGAGGAATCCTACTGCAGAAGCACCACAATGACCTAATTTCTGGCCATAGAGGATGAGACATGACAGTAGCAGTGCTCAGATGACAATTTTTCTGGCCTGGACTGGATAATGATGTCAAGAGGTTAGTGAGAAACTGCAATTGGTGTAGGAGAATAAAACCATGGCAAGAAAAGCTCTATAGGCTGCTGAAACTACTGCTAATTCCTAACTAACCCTGGCAAGGAATCTCAATGGACTTCATGACACATCTACCAGGAGAGATAGAGAACTTACTAGTAGTTATATACCAACTGATAGGCAATGTGATACTAGTTCCCCTGGTGGACATTGAGACAGAAACAGTAATCAAGGCTGTTATTACACATGTATATATACACCATAGGACCCTAAGATGGATTGTCAGTGACCATAGGCAGCAATGGGTGAGTAAGATGTGGAAAAGACTGTGTGAAGTCCTAGGTATTGAAAGGAAACTCTCAACAGCATACCATCCCCAAACAGATGGGGGTATAGAGAGAGTGAACCAGGAAGTATTGTTCTACCTGTGAACATGTATTGCAATGGACCAGGAAGATTGGCTAGAATGGATTCCTTTGGCACAGCTGTCATTGAATAACCATCCCCAGCTACACTGCCATAGAGTCAGCCCCTTTTTCCTTACACATGGCTACAACATTGTACCAGTGTAGATAGAAGGAATAGACAAAAGCACAGAAGGGAGCAGAATGGTGAAGGCAGAAGAAGTGGTAGTCAAACTAGGAGAGCTAAACGAGTGGGCCCAAGTAGTAGCAGCAGACATGCAGCAAAACATGGAAGTCCAAGTGAACCAACACTGCAGCCCAGCACCAATTTTTAAGCCAGGAGACAACACATGGCTAAAGATGAAGAACATGCAGATGGGCAGACTGTAAGGGCTGCGCCCATTGGTCAGCCTTTGGCTATGGTGGAGCACCTCCCCCCTTTCAACAGACCCACAAGTCCTGCTGGTATAAGGACCCTTTACCCCTCATGATACTTTAGATTAGTTTCCTTTCCTTTCCCCTTCAATGTGTAATATCTGATTATCTCTGGACCTGCTCATATGAAACTATCTGTGATCTAACCCATGACATTATTACACATTCTTTGAAAATCCAAACTTCTGAAATTTCCAATCTTTTTTTTTTTTTTCCTCTTTTCACCTATACCAACAAAATGCCTGAGGTTACCAGCAGTGCCTCTGTAAAGCCTGAACCCCCAACACATGATGACAATGTGGCCTGACTCCTGGCAAAGATCAAGGCCCTTGAGCTTGAAAACAAGCACTAAATCCAACTGATCATTGCAGACATTGAAAAATATGATAGGAAGAGCTCTTTCTAGTTCAAAATCTTCTTGGCTAACATCAAAGAAAAACAATTGCACAATTGCAAAGCCCATAGTGGAGAAAGGGGTTTTATGAACTATACCTACAGTCAGCTAACTAGGAAGGTGTGAGTGAAGGTCACCCTACACATGGAGACATATTACTCTATGAAGGATGGAAAGAAGGCCCTGAAAGCCTTCTACACTTTCTTAGAGGAAACCTTCTCAGATCCAAGTGCCTAATAACTTGCTCTCAATAGAGCATTGTCAATGAAGATGGGGCACTGCTCAATGGCTGACTATATCTCAGAGGTGGAACAAACCTTTCTTGAAGCTAATGGAGACAAATGGCCTGAGTCAATCAAAATTTCATTCCTCTGGAATGGCCTTTCTGTAGAGATGGCAGACAAAATGGTCTCAGCCAAAAGCTACACAACCTTCAAAGACTATAAGAAGGACCTCCTTGTGGTAGCAGTAAATGTTGGGGCTAGTAAGAGGCACCTACAAACAAGCCAGTTTACACAATAATCTTGACCCCAGAACCAGGGTGATAACCTGTGTGGAAAGAGCAGTGGGTCCCAGCCAGGGTCTTCTTCTACTTCTGCTAGAAGGAAGAGGGCTTGTTGGGTTTCACAGGAAGAGATTGAGAAATGTCACTGGGAAGGCTGCTGCTTCCACTGTAGTGCCTCCAACCATAAATCACCTCAATGCCCTCACCTCACTGTACACCCCCTATTGGCCTCTTCAACACCAGTGAGGAAGGTAGAAATAGAAGCTGAATTGGAAGCTTCTAATGAGGAAGGGGGGAGTGCAGCTTTGGAAAACTAGATACCTCTGTGCAAAGTCATGTATAGAGGTCTGAGAAGGAATCTAGACAATTCATTGTGAACTAGGAAAAGGAAGACAGAGGGCAATCAGATCAAAAACAAGCTATAGAGGTGGATGTAGTAATTAATAGGAGTCTCCTATCCATTGCCTTAATAGATACTGGTAGTGCCTCAACCTCCATGATAAGCCAAAGAATTGTGAAGAAGTTTAAGCTCCCTATGTAACAAGCTGCAAGACCCCATAGCTTAGCCCCATTTAACAGCACAAGGGTCACTATCTCTGACAAAATTGCCTTTTTCAAGATAGATATAGGCAGCTTCAAAGAGAAGCACATAGCCTGGGTTATCCCAACCTTGTCAGATGAAATTCTGATAGGATACCCATAGCTTAAGAGAAACAATGTAGTAATTGACTGTGAGAAAGACATGATCACCTTCAAAGACAACAATGTCACAGTCTATGGTAGAAACACAGTGATGCTGGCCCAACCCCAGTTTGTGAGGAGGCTATGAACTTTTGAATAGTTAATTGAGAAAGATGGCAAAGACCACAACATGTATGAAGCTAAAGTTTTTAGGGCTATAGTCAAAGACATCAACAAAGCCCTGGATCACCTTTACTAAGACCAATTGCCTATGGACCCAGTAAAGTGGAAAGGCAAGGTACCTACTTGGGTGTCAAATGAAAATGTCAATGCTTTTAACCCAGATGCACAGTTTACCAAGTGCCTCCCTCCCTACTGTTTAGGAATGGACTATGAGATCAAGCTATCTGTCCCAGATGAGAAAGCACCATAGGGCCCCCTTTACAAGATGTCTTGAGATGAACTCCTAGTCCTTCACCAAATGATTTTGACATTGTTGCAGAAAGGATATATTCACCCAAGCAAGTCTACAGCAGCTGTACCAATCCTATTTATCAGGAAACCAGGTGGTGGTTTATGCTTCTGTATAGACTACTGAGCCCTCAATGCAGTAATGAAAAAGGACTGTTACCTATTACCTAACATCACAGAAACTCTATGCAATGTCTCAGAAGTGACTCTCTTTACAAAACTGGATGTCATCTCTGCCTTTCACAACATCTGCATTACTGAAGGAGATGAATGGAAAACAGCTTTCAGGACTCACCAGGGACTTTATGAGTGGCAAGTGATGCCATTTGGACTGGCCAATGCACCTGCACACTTCCAGAGATTTATCAATAGCCTGTTATGACTATATCTTGACATTTGGGCATCAGCATATATTGATGATGTTTTGATCTTCACAAATGGAACCCTGGAGGATCACTATGAGAAGGTTAACACAGCCTTGACCTGTCTGTAAGAAGGAGGCCTAATAGTTGACATCAACAAGTGTGAGTTCACAACCTAGGAAATTACATACTTGGGATACATCCTACAGCCTGGTCAAATCTTGACAGACCTAAAGAAAATCACATCAATCTCAGAATGGAAGACACCAACCTCAGTCCAGCATATCAGAAAATTCTTAGGGCTTTACAACTTCTACTAAGGGTTTATTGACAATTATTCAGAAGTGGTCCTACCACTTAATGCTCTGGTAACAGTTAAGAAGAAGTTTTTCTGGACTAAAGCAGCAGATGAAGCATTTGAGAAACTCAAGAAAGCCTTCACCTCAGCACTGATCCTTTGCAGCCATAACCCAGATTTGACAACAATAGTGGAGGCAGATGCCTCTAGTTATGCTATAGGTGCAGCACTTCTACAAGTCTAGCCAGACAGCTCCAAACACCCCTATGTATATATGAGCTAGAAACTAACACTAGCTGAATGTAATTACCCTATCCATGACAAAGAACTGCTTACAATCATTTATGTACTCAAGGAATGGTGTAGTGAGCTAAAAGGCCTGAAAGACACCTTTGAGGTATTGTCTGATCACAAGAACCTGTTGCACTTCACAAAGCTCCAACACCTGTCAGAACACCAAGCTCATTGGTACCTAACTTTGAGTGAATATAATTGTTTTATCACCTACTGGCCAGGCAAGCTTTCTCTGCTCCCTGATGCCCTGTCACAGTGTGACCTACCCAAAGGCCCAGACAATAGTCGATTTGAGGAATGAAAGTAACAGCTGCTATAGCACCAAGGGAATGGGTTGGAAGGCATACTGAAAGTGAGGTGGACTGACAGCCAACTACCAGTCCCAAGTGAATTCACACCCCTAGAATCACTGCCAGAGAAAATAAAGAACATCTGGTCTAATGCTATAGAGCAGGACAGTGATCTTGAACAAATCAGAGCCTGCCTGATAGTGAAAGATAAGCAGTGGCCAGAAGATCTTAGACACAGGATACATGTAGGCATCAGTGATTGCTCCCTGGATGACAAGACCCAAGTGCTGTACTGAGGCTGATTTTAGGTCCCTGACTCAGAACCTTTGAGAACATCATTGATGCAAAACATTCACAACTCACCCACCCTCATTCACCCTGGAAAGAATGTGCTATATATAGAGTTGGCTCACTTGTTTTTCTGGCCTAACTTTATGGCAGATGTATGATGGTTCTTGAGAAATTGTCAGGTGTGTGGAAGCACAAATACTTAGTGCACCAGCAAAGAAGGGTTGTTGAAGCCTCTGCCTATCCCAGATCAGCCATGGCAAGACATTGCAATTGATTTCATTGGCCCACTGCCAACTGCTAAAAAGGGTGAAGAAGAGTTCACTCATATACTCACAGTTGTTGACTACATGTCAAAAGGTATACTCCTAATGCCAATGAAAGCACTAGACATGGAAAATGTAGCTGATGTCTTCTTACACAACTACTACAGACACTATGGGCTACTAAGATCTATACTTTCAGACCAAGAATTCATTAATATAGCTTGGAAAATGATTTGTACTGAACTTAGAGTGGAGAGGAGGTCAATAACAGTATACTACCTAGCAACTAATGGAGCTGTTGAGAGGATGAATGCTGAGGTCAAATCTAAACTTACTAAACTTAGTGCCTAAGGTCCACACTAGTTGAAAGCCTTACCAATAGTTGAATTTGCACTCAATGCAACACTAAGCAGTGCTACACAAGTTTCTCCATTCTTCTTAAGCCATAGCTACTATCCAAAGACAATCAACTTGGAACCTCCCTAGACACCACTACCAAACCCTGATGGCCCTCTTGGTCAAGCAAAATAGGTTTTGGACAAGTTAAGGAGTGCTTGAGATTGGGCTAAGACAAACCTCACTATGGCTAGAGCTAATATGGAAGAAGTGGCAAATGAGAAACAAAGGCCACATGAGGACTATTAGCCAGGTGACTAGGTCTGGTTGACACTATAGAAAGAACAATTTGGTCCAGGACTAGGGAGAAGCCTGCAGAACAAGCACATACATTGCCAGGTGAAAGAAAGAGTTAACAGTCATACCTATAAGTTAGATGTCCTAGGCTCAACAGCCCATGACACTTACTATGCAGATAGGCTCAGACCAGCAGCAGATAATGCTTTCCCTTCCTAGACAACACATGATGACCACCCAGGCCCAGTTGACAATCAAGAGGGCATAGACATATATGATATAGAGAAAATATTGAGTGAGAGGAAAAGATATAGCAAGCTACAGTACTAAGTAAAGTGGCAAGGATGGAATCAACCTACTTGGGAACCAGCTGAATACCTAGAAAACACCATTGCATTGGAGGAATGGAGAGAGACACACTCACCACCAACAGAGGGAAGAAGAAGAAG
>JAZBQO010000519.1:0-14003 GCA_038407005.1 Ceratocystis sp. C1944
CTTTGCGTCTCCAAAAACGAGGTGAGGCTGAGGAATTGAAAGATTTGGGACCTTGGAGCCTTGAAGCCTTGAGGGGGGGGGGGGGGGTGTAATGAAATCAAGGGTAGAACTAATGAAAGCGCGTAGCGAAGAAGAAGAAGAAAGGAGCAAATAATGCGTACGCAAATCGCAGTGAATAGCTTCACACAATGGCGAGAAAAAAGAGAGAGGAAAAAGGAGGATTAAGTGCGCAGCAAAGAGAGAGAGAAAGAGAAGAAAGAGAGGGAGGAAGAGTAAAGAAGGGGGTGGGCGATGAGAACGACGAATAAGGCTGCGCCAAAACCGCTGGACGTTTGGGACAATTAAAGTTTCTTTTGCGACAGAAGGCTATAATAGAGGGGCAGTAGCCTGCCTTCTGTAACAAGGCTGCGGAAGATAGAGCTACTTGTTAGAGCCTGCAACCAGAGGCCCTATCAGAAAGAGCGAGCGGCGCAAAGCCAGAGTCTCTGAGTTAGGGTGGCTCACAGGTACTTGAAGGGTACTTGGGTGCAGCAGTGTTTAGGCACAAGTACATGGTACTCTTGCTGTGCCTTTTCCGTACCCTTGACAGCAGCACGTGCTCCCCACCCGGATACCCACAAGACATCTGTCTTAGCCAATCATAGGCTGCTTTCGTGAGAGCCTGTTACTACTGGTACGTACTGTTCCCAGCCCTCCAGATATCTAACTGTATGTATGTATGCATGTATGTATGTTGTGCTAATGCCCGTCCATTTATCATTGACTGGCTTGTCGCGATCAAAGCCGTGCTGTGCTGTGCTGTGCTATCTTGTGTAGCAATGCACTAATGGGTGCTAGGGGCTGTCGATTTTTGCGAGAGGAAATATGAACAGGTCTCATGTATTGCTAGGCGGGCTGTAAATATCAGCTGCTTACCAATAAAGACATCCGCATCTGTTTCCAAGCTTTGCGGACACCACGGAATACTGTTAATTTACCTTACAGACATATGACTACTTAGCCTCGTTGCATTGTTAGAGACACAAACCGCCGATTGCAAGTATTGTTGTTGCTTTCGCCCCTCTAACCCCATGATGACGGCGGGCATATGCAGGCCTCATAAGAGCTTCATTCCGGGGAGGGGGGGCGCAAAGAGTAAAGACACGAATTAGCGAAGGGCAAGCGAAAACAAAAAACAAAACGTAAAACGAAAAACGAAAAACGAAAAAGCAGCACGAAACAAATGAAGTTAATAAATAAGCTGGGCTTCATCTCACCTCATTGCTATCTGCAGCTGACAGACTCAGGTCTACGCCGTAGTTACAATAGCCGCATCTACACTTGCCTACCCCTCTTTTTGGCACGCCCTGTCCTCCTATGACGGAGTTAAACATTTTGCCTATCCCAGTAGAAAGACCATAATAATTGTCCTCTGGGAGCAGTAAACCGCCCTAAGGCCATGTTCATGTTGTATGTGTGCCTTGCTGTGGTTTATAAATTTGGGTGCCTGGTCTCTATTTGCCTGCGCCCGAATCCCTCCAAAATCTTGCACCAGAGAGCTGTGGGGAGTTAGTAATGGCACGTTGCTAGCAGAGATAATCAATCCCATGTGCACGCAGGTGATAAGCCGGTGTAGGGGGGAGGGGGGGCCGACTACAGCCCACCCCCCTCATCCGATAACCCGTCGATTGATGAGATCGACAAAGGTACGCGCATCCTCCTTTCTAAACTGGGTTCCGCTGGCCTTTCTAGTCTGCGAATGTGAACAACCTCTTGGAGCTCGCTCTGCGTAAAAACCGAGTATAATGGGACCATGATGTCAGTATCCCACGATGCAGCCTCCATCTCGCTTTATGATCGCTAGGCCAGCAGCTGCGTAGGTTCAAATCGAGACTGCCATATCTGGCTAGACCGGTAAATAACAGAAAGACACTGAAGCTGACATGACGTGCCTGGTGGACACGAACCGGGCAAGTATAGTATGCGCACAAGCTGCCAAGTATTAGTGTGGCCAGTTTGGGTACGAAGATACATGCATACATACAAACACATTGTAGCTTCTCCACCGTTCCGTCTTTTTGTCTGCCTGCTTGCATTCGTCCCTGTCTTGTGGCGGTGCTGCTAGACTGACCGGCTCTGGTTTCCCCTAGTTTCCTTTTCTTTCTGGATTTCTGTTGGCGTCTGATGCAAAAAAGGGAAAGTCACAACAAAGTCACAACAAAGTCACAAGCCTTCTCGCCTCCAGATTAAGCAAGCTCTATGCCGGATGTGGTGACGCAAGGAAGGTGTGCATTTTACTCAAGACCGGGGGTCTTTGGCCCTTCCATTGTTGGCTATTTAGTGTGGGTATTGCATTGGCTCTTGTTGGGAGCAAGATTTAGCCTTAGTAAGGGCAATAGCTAGAATGCAGCCCCCCGGGCCGTACACCCGCGCCCGAGAGAGGCCAAGGAGAGGTTACTAGCGAAGGAGAAAAGAAATACGCAAAAAAAGAGGCAAAAAGGGGAGAAAAAAGAAGGGAAAAAAATAAAAAGAGATAAGAAAAGAGAGAAAAAAAAAATAAGAAAAACAAGCTACCTGCGGCAAAGCATTCACTAGAGATTTGTTTTAGGGAACGAGGGGAAGCCAAGATGCGGACTTTTGCCCTTGTCCATCCTGAGCAGGGTAGTTGCCCCGTATGCTTGTATGCTGTGGCTTGAACTCTAGTGATGCAACTACTGTACTTTATGGTGACTACTTATACTGACCTACTCTCGCCTGTGCCGCTGTAACTCGCTCTTTGTCTTCTTGCTCTTCTTGCTCTTCTTGCTCTTCTTGCTCCTCTTACTCTTCCTTTTCTTCTACTTATTTTGCTTGCCGCATATTTCGCACAATTCTTTTTTGCTCCCTCCCATTCCCCATCTCGTATTCATTTCCCTCCCTTTCCATTTTTTCCTTGCCGTCTCTTTTCCCTTTTCTGCTGCTTTAACATTTATTCATTCACGACATACCAACCAAAGCTCTAACCAAACGCCAACAAGCCCAACTCAAAAACGCCCGGTCCGCCAACCTAACATAACTTTAGCTATTAGGCTTTACTCAAAGCGAGCACCTACGTCACTACCAATTTCTTCCCCGCGTTTTTTTGCTCGTCCTTGTCGCCCTTCATCTTTCACCCTATCCTATTTATCTCTCCCCATCGTTCGTCTACATGGCATCCTCAGTTCGGCGGCGGGACACCACAAAGGGTCCCCCGCTTCGCATTCTATCTCTTGGTACGACCTCTTTGCCTTTGTCTGGCTTTCCCATCCGTCGCTTTGCCGTATCTCCTTTTCTAACCTAGACTCGCTCCCTCAGACGGCGGTGGAGTGCGAGGCTACTCCATGCTCATCATCATCCAAGACCTCATGCATCGCACCTTTGTCGAGTCCCACGGCCGTGCCCCCCGACGACATGAAATCCCTAAACCGGCTGATCACTTCGATCTGATTGTTGGTACTGGCACCGGCGGCTTGATTGCGCTGATGCTTGGCCGTTTGCGCCTTGATCTAGAAACATGCAAAGAACTGTATGCCAGTTTGACCCGCATGGTTTTCGAAACCGATAAAACAATTGCCGGCATTCCATTTCGCTCAACCATCTTTAAAGCCTCTAAACTCGAGGAAGCCATACGCGCTGCTGTCAAGAAACACACCGTCAGTATTTCTCAAGGCAACGACGGCTCAGAGCCCGCTCCGCCTCCGTCATCCTCCGATTCTACCATGGGCAGTACAGTCCCTAGCCGGCATGCTAGCAACGCTAGCGTAGTGAGCTTCAGTGCTCGCGGCCAAAACGTCCAGCCCCAGATCCCTTACCGCAGTGCTATGCGGAATTACGGCAATGCATCGGCACGATTGTATGATAACCGTGAAAACCGAACAAAAACGTAAGTTCGCTAATTGATTTATATTCGCCCCCCCCCCCCATATCTTGGCAAGCCCGATCGTGCTAACCTTTTGTTCCATTAGTGCTGTTACTGCCGTGTATAAAGGTGCCTCAAGAGGTAACTCAGCCGCGATGCTACGATCATATGACTCCCGAGGCGGGCCAGCACCGGAGTTTAACTGCAAAATCTGGGAAGCCGGTCGCGCCACGTGTGCTATTGGCATCGCTTTCAAGCCTATCCAAATCGGCCAGTCATGTTTCCACGACGACGGCAGTGGCATCTTCAATCCGTCTGCCGAGGCTCTAGATGAGGCCTTGGTCAATGAATGGCCTGGGCGAGACGTTGGAATCTTCGTCAGCGTAGGCACTGGTAAACGCCCCAGGTCTAGCATCCCCAAGCATCAGTGGTACGATGGATTTTTGGGCGAGTTTGCCGAAGTGCAGCGCAGAATGGCAGCCCAGATTGAAAACTGCGAAAGAATCCACGAACGCATGATCCGAGAACACCTGCCCCGGCGCGGGGTAAATATCGAAAACTATTACCGTTTCAATGTTGAGGTTGGAGTTGGCGAATTTGGGATGAACGAGTGGAACCGTTTGGCCGAGATCAGCACTGGCACCCGCCGCTACCTTTCGAACGTGACCGAGCGCAAGATGCTCGTCAATGCCGCCTCAAAGCTTGCAGGCATTGGCAGGGCAGTCCAACGACACAGACAGAATCTAGACGCTGCTGCCTTCAACACTAGGCCTGTTAGCAAAGTTGGGAACGACCTCCTTAATCCGAACCTTTCTCCTGTTACGCCTTTCGATGAAGCCCCGCCCAACGTTATGGAGCTGCCGGCTGAGGTGCCAAACTCGTGGGGCGCGTTGGACTCCAGCCCAGCCCCAAGCCAAAAGTCGTTTGAGTCAGGCGCCGACAGTGGTGCCAACTTCCGCATCAGCTCTCGGCGTAGCTCTGCTGATCGTATCTACCCCCCGGCATATTCGCCCAGCTCACCGCATAGCTTAGCCGTGCCACAATCGCCCGTCTCCTCACCACATTTCTCTGCATGCCACATGGATGATCCCGATCGACTTGTCCCGCTACCACTGACGCCACAAAACTACCGCACCAAAAATGGCTCCGACATGATCGCCATCGTGTCGCCAGATGAACAGCCCATGAAAAAGCCTGGTAGTGGCCACAGCAACCAGGGGCCAAGCCCGGGACACATCCCAGCCTACAACTATACTCCCACTTACACTATTAACTCTGATTACGGAAACGAAGGCCCTATTCCTCTGTCGACCATTATCAGCCAACCGCCGCCAAGGCCGCCTAAAACCCCAGTCCCTGGCTATCAATCACCGCCGGGTTTCCGGCCACAGTCGGCGCTTCTAGGCTCTCGACCGCACTACACAACATTACCATATCCTGACGACAGCGATGACACGAATCCGCCTATGGTGCACTTGGATTGCAAGCCCCAGTACCAGCGGTAAATAGTGTCAGATGATGGACAAGAGCCATGTGCATGTGTGTCTGTCACCTGGTTCTTTTTCATCGTCTGCTGCTCGCCAAAAGTCTCGCCTGACTTGGTACTATTGATACGTTTCGTTTCAAACATCCAATCTTATCAGATGCCATGCATTCACGATTACTGCCTTTTTCCTTTTTTTCTGCCTTCATTTTCTGCATTTCTGGCTTATGAGCCTCTCATGATAGGGACATAAATTTTCTCTTTGGTAAAGAGAGGGGGGAAAGATACCCAATTTACGGCTCGAAATTACGCGATTTTGTTTTGTTTCTTTTTGTCTTTTCTTTTGTATTGATAATGCCATGATCAGATCTACAGTATGAGAGAGAAAAGGAGAAAAAATACATGAATAATAATAAATTGAATAAACCGTATGAAACCGCCACCTCACCTCCCCTTCTGTAATAAACCAACCACAATTCAAGGCAGAGCAAAGCCGACTTTCTTTCCCCGCCTTGGCAGCACATGACGCCCTGCAACTTTCACAGGCGCACGAGACCCTTTTAGCTCTTTGTGTCTCACTTAACGTCAAGCTTAACCAAAAAGACAATGTCTCGGCCTTTTTTCTTTCATTATTTTTTTGTTTCTTTTTTTGACGTGTTAGTTTGTTGTTGGTTCAAAGCCACTAGCTTAAAGCTGGCTTAAATTCCATGTGATAGCGTTGAAAAAAGCTGAATTTCCTAGCCCTTTTCTCGCCTTTTTTTTTCCTTCTCCTTTGTCCGTCTACACTCAAAGGCACACCACACCGCTCGTTTAAGCGCTCGCCTTGGCCTTGTCTAGCCATGGCTTCTTCGTCTGCGTCATCGTCGCCCCCCGACGAAACAACTTTTCTTCTCCCAGTCCCTGAATCTCCGCTCTCTAAGCAATCCTCATACTCCCGTCCCCATGGCCACTCCCACTCACGTTCCGACTCTCACTCTCATTCTCACTCTCGCCCCTATTGGCTCCGCTCCGTCTGCAGCGACCATGCTCTATGGCTATCCGAAGCTTCACTTCAGATTAAAGCCGCCATCCCGGTGATCCTAGCGTATACCCTGCAAAACTCCCTTCAGACCGTATCCGTCCTAGTCGTCGGCCGGCTATCGGCCGAGGCCCTTGCCACAGCCGCCTTCTCGTACATGTTCGCCATGTCGACAGCATGGCTCGTTGCTCTCGGAGGCACTACGGCATTAGACACGCTAGCGTCTAGCAGCTTCACGGCAGCGGCGGCAGGGACGGCGGATCGCTCGGGTCTAGGCGTGCTATTGCAACGCGGACTAGTGGTGTTGAGTGGGTTCTACGCTCTAGTTGCTCTGCTGTGGTGGCATAGCGAGACAGTATTCCGCTGGCTAGGCCAGGAGGAGTTTATTTGTGTGCAGAGCGCTGCATTCCTGCGCTGTTTGATTCCTGGTGGCCTGGGCTATGTCTGGTTCGAGTCATTGAAAAAATATCTGCAGGCTCAGGGTGGGTTGCCTATCGTTTTCCTTACTATCGTGTGTGCCGACTAACAGTGTAAGAATAGCCATCTACCGTCCTGGCACATATGTCCTTCTTGTGACATCCCCTCTCAATGCCCTGCTCAACTACCTGTTCATCCATCGCCTTGGATTTGGCCTGTATGGCGCCCCCATCGCCACTGGAATATCCTACTGGCTCTCGTTCCTCCTCTTGGCTGCCTACGCCACGTTCGTGCGTGGGTCCGAGTGCTGGGGCGGACTCGACCTTCGCCGTGCCTGTAGCCACACAGCACCGTTTGCACGTCTCGCCCTGCTCGGAGTCATACACGTCGGCACCGAATGGTGGGCATTTGAAATCGTCGCCCTAGCCTCTGGACGCCTAGGCACTGTGCCGCTAGCTGCGCAGTCGGTCATCATGACTGCCGACCAAGTCATTAACACTGTGCCCTTTGGTCTAGGAGTGGCCGTATCGTCACGCCTAGGCAATTTGCTTGGCTCACGTGACCATGTAGGCGCCAAGCGCGCAGCACATACGGGTGCTATGCTCTCAGTTGCTGCTGGTGCGGTAATCCTCGCAGCGCTGATGGCATCGCGGCACACGTTTGGCCGGCTCTTCAATGACGACGAGCGTGTCATTCAGCTGGTGGCAGACGTCATGCCGTATGTAGCACTCTTTCAGATCGCCGATGGTCTGAACGGCTCATGTGGAGGGGCTCTTAGAGGCATGGGTCGTCAGTGGGTCGGCGCAGTTATCAATATGCTGAGTTACTATTGCGGGGCCCTGCCGGCCGGCATTTTCCTGGCTTTCCACGGATGGGGCCTGGTTGGACTTTGGGTAGGCCAATGTGTAGCGTTGTATTTAGTGGGTGTTTTCGAGTGGGTGATTGTTGGCATGAGCAATTGGGAGCAAGAGGTGGCCAATGCCATGCAAAGACTGGAGGATGGTGGTGTTAGTAACATAGCCCAAGACGCAGCAGTCTAGAAGAAATGCTTTCTGTGATCTTGGGGTATGTCCATAGTACAAGCAGCGGCCTAGGCTGGCAGCTACAACCCACCCTTTATGCGCTGGCTATAGCTTGCTCTTTCCCACCTCCGTCCCAGGACCCTTATAAACCTTCTCCAGTCCGCGTCTCAGTACCTCAGGCAAGCCGTCTTTCACTGGCCTCTTTGTAGCTCTGTCAACCCAAACTTGTACAAACTCCCCCACGGCACGGACATCGTCAAAGCCGCGCTCGAACAAGCCCATTTCCCAAACTACGCTAGACCGGCCGATCTTGTTCACACGCAGCCCCACCTCAGCCACGGCTGGGTAGGCAATCTGCGCGAAATAGTCGCTATGCGAGTGCACCACCACGCCGTATTGTGGAGATGTAGCTGGGTTCAAGCCACAGTTCTCAGTGAGGTAGGCGGAGAGCGTCGAATCGTATCTTTAGTACAAGGTGTAAGCACACAGAAATTCAATGTCTCTCAATGCAATGCCCGGCTTACAAAATTATATAAATGGCATTGTTCATGTGTTGGTACATGTCATTGTCAGCCCTAAAGATAATCAAACACCAGGTTAGTTTGTATGACATGTAATGGGGTCTTGATCATGTGACGGGTACGTACCATCGCGTTCTATAGTCAAGCATGAACGGATAATCCGCGCGTTGACGTTTCTTGAGATCGGTGTTTTGAGTTGTCATTGTGTACTAAGACTTATTTCATAGCTATTCTAAGATGTAGATAGCCAATTCCCCTGAATACCTTGGTGTCTAGCAAAGTTGGAGGAGCCGAGGCGAGCGGCGGCGCAGTTTCCTTGGTTGATGATTACAAATATCATTAGTTTGTTAACCCTAAGTAACCCCTATATTACTCTTGGGGTCACCACTAAAACTTTTATAGAGGGGTTGCACAAACTATCCTTCACATCCCTGGACACTGCCGCCTGACATTAACGGTACCTTGCATTGGAGATAAAAGCTTGCTGACTGTCAGTCTCCTCAGAAGCGCTTCCCATTATTTCTATACCATTTAATAACTACTGTGGCGCTGTTCCGAGTCTTCGCTTGCAGGCTTTTTAGCATCTCGTCTGCGAATTTAAAGCGGTCATTGGTGGCCCACCTTGCAATGGCTTCCCCATCAATCCTACCCGAGACTCCGATAGAGATCGCCCCGAACCCGGTCTCTGCCCTTCCAGAAGATGGGGAGAGCCTTGCTAAAGCCGGACTTCAGCCCAGCCAAGCTGCTAAGAATGAAGCCACTGAGTCAACTACATCTGCATCAGGACGTGAAAACACTGCCTCCATAGATCTGGCTGTTTCCAACGGCTCTACTAACATAGAAGCTAAGGTCATCGATACAGGAAATGAACGAGTCATTGTCAAGGCTCCTCGGGGTAAACAAAAGGGCCATAAACACATGGAAAACGAAAAAGCCAAGAACCCCAATATCACGGGGACCAATGACATCTGGCCGCGCCCCTATTTTTTTGAAGACGGCCTACGCCGTGTCAAGCCCTACTTCTTCACCTACAACACTTACTGTAAGCAGCGGTGGCGCAAACGGGAACTGCTAGACATCTTTGTCAACGAGTTTCGGGACCGCCCACCGGCCTACTACAAGAGCGCTATTGAAAAGGGTCTGGTGCAGGTCAATGGGAATCAGGTGCCTACTACATATCTCGTGCAAAATGGTGACTTGATTTCACACACTATCCACCGTCATGAACCGCCCGTGACAGCTGAGCCAATCAAGGTCGTCCACGAGGACGATGCCATGATCGTCGTAGTCAAGCCTGCAGGCGTGCCGGTACATCCTGCTGGCCGATACCTGTACAACTCGGTCGTCGAGATTCTCAAGTCTGATCGCAACGACCCCGATTTCTTTCCGCGTCCTTGCCACCGCCTGGACCGACTGACTAGCGGCATCATGTTTTTTGCTAAAACACAAAAAGCTGCCGAGGCACTGGGCGTGCAAATTTCGGCTCGGACTGTACGCAAAGAATACATTGCCCGTGTTATTGGCAAGTTTCCTGATGGCGAGATTGTTTGCGACCAACCCATCCTGCAGATCTCGCCAAAACTTGGACTCAACCGCGTGCGTGCTACGGGCAAGGTCGCCCGCACAGTCTTCAAGCGTCTGGCGTATTATGGGCCTGGTGAATCCAACAGTGACAGTGCTTCTGTCAAGAAGCCAGTTGCTGGCGATGCAGGCATTGATCCGGATGTGCAGAACCTGCCGTGGATGCGGAAGCAAGGCTACTCGGTTGTGCGTTGCCTTCCGGTGACCGGCCGCACCCACCAGATTCGTGTGCACCTTCAGTTCCAAGGACACCCAATTGAAAACGACCCTATCTATGCGAACCAAAAGGTCTGGGGCCTTGATCTGGGCTCAGGCGACGCCGATGGCAGCAAGCAGACGGACGATGATATTATGGAACGGCTGCAGCGTATGGGGCGTGAGGATGCGGCTGATGCTGTGGCTTACCACGATGAAATGATGGAAAACTACGAAAAACGCCGTGCTGAAAAGCTCTCGGGCGATGTTTGCGATCAGTGTGGCACAGAGCTATTCACTGACCCAGGCGACCAGGAGCTGTCAGTCTGGCTACATAGCCTGAGGTACGAGGATGCTGGTGGTGCTTGGGGCTATACCACGCCTCTTCCGAACTGGGCCTTGCCGCCTGCCGGGTTTACCGGGCCGACAGAAGTGGGAAGTCTCCAAGTGCTTCTAGATGCCATGAAGGGCATGGATCCTATAGAGTCGTAGGACAGCAAAAGAAGGGTTGGTGCAGCATGGCGGCTTGTAGAGTTCCGGGTATTCCTCGGTAGATCCCACTTGAGAGGTGGAAAAAAATTTATAGAAAAGAGGAAAGAAGGGAGGAATGGAAGGGAAAAAGAAGAAAGGAAGGAAAAAAAATAACAAGCAGGTACCAGTAATAACACGATAAATAGAGTTGGAAGAGAATAGGCGTCATACTGCGCCATCCTGCAACAACTATACATGCCTACATAAGTACGGGTGCCGCAGTCGACACTTCTTTCCTACTAACCCGAATCATATCCGCATCACATTCACATCTACTTTACATCCGTAACAATTGCTTGTTCTCTGTTTTTTCAAGCTGCAATGCTGAGATATAATGAGCACGTCAGCATATGAGAGATCCACCCTTTTGCTAACCCCTACATTAGATGATATTTTCTGGGTCCCTGCGGCTGTTTCCGCGCTACGTCCGTTACATTGTTCAGATACATCCCACTCACGTAGTTACCCTCTAATCTAAGTTTGTTCCTATCAGTGTCGTAGTTTCCTTGTGCATTGGCGGTATCTGTAAAACTTTTCACGCCTTCCCTATTCTCAAAAGATCCTTTATCATGGCCAACATCGACGTCGAAGACGTGCTAAGCAAACTGACCTTGACTGACAAAGCAGATCTGCTTGCTGGTGAGCTTAAAAACTCGGTCAAGACAACGATACAGTATTGAGACTTTATCTGACCCTTATCTAGGCATTGACATTTGGCACACTAAGCCAATCCCAAAACATGGTGTTCCATCCTTACGCTTCTCCGATGGCCCCAACGGCATTCGGGGGACCAAGTTCTTCAACAGCGTGCCGGCCGCTTGTCTTCCCTGTGGCACTAGTCTTGGCTCAACCTTTAACACCGAGCTTCTTGAGAGGGCTGGCCGCAAGATGGGCGAAGAAGCCAAGCTCAAGGGCGCACACGTAGTGCTTGGGCCCACTATCAACATACAACGCTCTCCCTTGGGTGGCCGTGGCTTTGAGTCGTTTTCAGAGGATCCAACTCTCTCGGGGCTTGGTGCCGCTGCGTTGGTCAAGGGTATTCAGTCCACAGGCGTCCAGGCCACAGCCAAGCACTTTGTATGCAACGACCAAGAGCACAAGCGCAACGCAGCGAATAGCATTGTCTCTGGACGTGCCCTGCGCGAGATATATGCTATGCCGTTCCAACTACTGGTGCGAGACGCAGAGCCTGGAGCATTCATGACAGGCTACAATGGTGTCAACGGCACTTTTTGCAGTGAAAACAAAGAGCTTCTAGAAACCATGCTACGCCAAGAGTGGGGCTTCTCTGGACTCGTCATGAGTGACTGGTATGGAACCTATTCAACCACCGATGCGGCTCTTGCGGGCCTAGACATCGAGATGCCTGGTCCGCCCCGGTTTCGAGGAGAGGCACTCAAATTCAACGTGGCCACGAACAAAGTGCCGGAGTTTGTCGTCGACGAGCGCGCTCGCACAGTATTGGAGCTCATCAAGCGCTGTGCCGCTTCAGGCATTCCTGAAAACGCGCCAGAGCGGGAGGGCAACACTCCCGAGACCGCCGCCCTACTACGTGAGATGGGCATCGAAGGCACAGTCCTACTTAAAAACGAAGACGGCTTGCTACCGCTAAAAAAAGACAAGAAGACACTAGTCGTTGGGCCTAATGCTAAACTAGCCATGTATCACGGCGGCGGCTCGGCTGCATTGCGTTCCTACTACGCCATCACGCCCTACGAAGGCATTTCAGCCAAGCTCACCCAAAAACCTGAATATGTACTAGGCGCATACTCACACCTGCTGCTACCGCTGTTATCGAATGTTACAACGGCGGACGGTAAGTCTGGTATGTCGATGAAGGTCTATCACGAGCCGCCGACCGCCATAATGCGTGAGCTAGTCGAATATATCCACCTGGAAAAGTCAGATATGCTGCTAGTTGACTACAACAACAAAAGATTGAGTGACACGTGGTTCGCAAATATCGAAGGGACTCTTGTAGCTGACGAAGACTGCACGTTTGAGCTTTCCTTGATTGTCTGTGGCACGGCCAAGCTGTTTGTCAACGGCGACATGGTCATAGACAATGCCACCAAACAAGTTCCCAGCGATTACTACTTTAGTTACGGTACCGCTGAGGAAAAGGGGACATACAAGTTTAGAAGGGGTGAGACATATGTCATCAAGGTCGAGTTTGGCTCAACGCCTACATCGCCCCTAGCCGTTGAGCGGGTGCTTCTACGTGGAGGCGCTCTGAGAATTGGCGGTTGCAAGACCATTGATAGCCAACAGGAAATCATCCGAGCTGCCGACGCAGCGAGGGATGCCGAGCAGGTCGTAATTTGTCTTGGCCTAAACGCAGACTGGGAGACTGAAGGCAGCGACCGAGAAACTATGAAGCTTCCCGGGCATCTCGATGCTCTGGTGTCCGCTGTGGCAGCAGCCAACCCGAGTGTTGTGATAGTTAACCAATCAGGGACACCCGTGGAAATGCCATGGATAGCATCAGTCAAAGCCGTGGTACAAGCATGGTATGGCGGGAACGAGACGGGCAATGTTATCGCTGACGTGCTCTTTGGTGATGCAAACCCGTCTGGCAAGCTGCCGCTATCATGGCCCATACGTGGACAGGATAATCCCGCCTTTCTCAACATCCGCTGTGAGGCGGGCCGTACTCTTTACGGAGAAGATGTGTACGTTGGCTACCGCTACTACGAGTTTGCGGAGCGTCAAGTCCTGTTTCCCTTTGGCCATGGGCTGAGCTACACAACCTTCAAGCTGTCGGACATGGAGGTGGCTGAAGCTGGCGGTGTGCTTACGGTCACAGTAACTGTGAGCAATACGGGCAAGAAGCCTGGCTCAGAGACCATTCAGACATATGTGAAACCACCGCCCACGAAGGTGACCCGGCCAATCAAGGAGCTGAAGGGCTTTGCTAAGGTCAGACTGGACGCTGGAGAGACTAAACGAATCACTATAACAGCACAGACCAAGTACGCAACCAGCTATTGGTGTGAGGAGCGCAAGAAGTTTGCAGCTGAAAAGGGCAGGTATGAGGTGGTGGTGGACACCTCGAGTGAGACCACAGCAAACGCCATGCGAGGGTTTTTCGCCGTGGACAAGACATGTTGGTGGACGGGAGTGTAGAGGGTAGGGGCAGGAAGCGAGGGCTGGTGGGGAGGGCAGCTCTCACAGCAAGAAGAAAAGAAAAAGAAAAGACCTGCAGTTGGTACATGCTTCAAAGGAAGCTTCTGGGAAATGAGAAGGCCTGCTATGGCTGGCGATGCATGAGCCCTAACTGCGTTTTACTCGGGTAGGGGTTTTTTCGTTCTCTTTTTTTTTTTTTTTTTTTTTTTTCCCCCAATAAAATTTTTCCTGTAAATTTATTTTGGGCACACCC
>JAZBQO010000520.1:0-13906 GCA_038407005.1 Ceratocystis sp. C1944
GGTGAGAAGTGGAGCTATTCATACCCCATGTCCCCACTCGAGTTTTTTTAGAAACTACCAAAAAGAAAAAAAAAAAAAAAAAAAAAAAGAGATAGAGATAGAGCGAAAGAGTCACGTGTCGATAGCTGGAAAAGTTGAATACACGATAAGAAAATATGGCTGGCTGTATAACGTCTTTGTAATGATTCCAGGCCATCTTCTTTAGCAGCACCGCGCCTTGCGCTTTTCGACCTTATCACTCCGTTCCTCAGGAAAGCGAGACCCGGTCAAATTTAAATAACGTACCAGTCTAGGATGCCAGATATTTAATTATCATGCAGAGAACTATAATAATAACTACGCCGTCAAGGCAATGTCTGAGGACATCACGCATGCTTGCCAATCCAAGACTCGTAAGTTCTCTAGGAATTGGCTCCCTTGGATGGTCATTAACTTGCGTACAATAGCTCCATACCACTAGCCATGTCGAAACCAGAATGTTTGAGTCACGGAAACCCAAGGATGCTGCTGCAACTAAAAAGAAGCTTGCGCCTCACCTTGCCATGGTTCCAACTTATACGAACATCACAATGTCGGAAACTTACCAAAGCCTCCTGCAGTGGGATCATGAGAACCCCCAAGAAAGCGTCAAGATCAACGAGCACACATCGTTGATCCCTGGAGAGATGCCAAATTACTTATCCAAGTCAGAGCCACTCTCCGCATGGCGAGACCTGAGAGAGGCGAATTCCCTGGATGGAGATGTCATGGTTGCTGGCGCTGATTCAAAGGAAGGCTTTGAGGAGTCCAGTACCATGGCAATAAGTATGCAGTGCAAAGTCGGAGCCTTGGTGGAAATAAGAACCCAGGATTCTCGTATCCCGCTCTTAGGCATCATAATCCACAAGCAACATGGGGGAAACTTTATCTACACCAACACTGGTCAATTGCTATACAAAGCTTCCCTACAGCCAAGCTTCTTCATCCCAGACTTTGTTCAGTCCGAGGAGCTCTCAATGCTGTACAAGTACATCCCCGATGAAGATGCTGATCCGCATAATCTAGAAGATCGCCAACCTCAACGAACAGAATGCTCCAAGCTGCTCAGCGCCATGCAGAAATTTATAGACGAGTCTGCTTCCATATATCATCTCAACATGAACGCTATAATCACAGCCCATGAGCACATTGGTGACGAAGACCACCATGTTTATGTCAGTATCTCAGAACTTGCGGATAGCATTTTATCAAAGTCCCATAGTGAGAGATTCGAAAAGTCACGCATAGCTGCCAAGTTCGACGGAGCCGAAAAGTCTACCATGCGTCGCCACATTACCCCTGATATAAAGAAGCAGTTTACAACGCCTGCCGCTCTCTACGCAGTCCACCGCTCCATCATGGAACACTATGTCTGGGCATTCACCATCACATCAATTCCTGACTCAGATGGCAAATTCCTTTACGAAGTTATTCCCTTGTCTTGGGCACGGGATATCAATTTCACGGAACAACAGGTTCGTGGCATGATGGAAGCATCTGGCTGGCCCATGGCCAAAACCGCCCCGCTTAACAACAGCCATCTACTCCAGGACTTCCTGCAGCGTGCAAAACATTACATCAAAATCAGCCGTGAGTCGCGCTCATGGAGCAATCATGGCACCATTGGTCCAATCACCGAGAAACCTGAGATGCCGCCACCAACATTTCTCTCATGGAAGAAGAGTGACTACCGCTTCCTCCGCTTCATTGAAATTTGGTCCTGCTATGATCAGTTCCCGTCAGGAGCTCGTCTACACACCATTGGCTCGCAGCTGCTAAAGCTCACAGAGATGTACACCGAAGCCGAGCTTCTTTCCAACTCTCTTGGATGGACCTTTATGCAGGAAGTACGAGAAGTCGTTCCATGGGATATCCAGGCGCGGTACACATACCGTTTTCCAGGCATGAAAGTTCTCAAGACACGAATTGGGGCGGTTACCACAACTGGCAATGATGGCATGAGCGAAAGCAATGCTACGGGATACGAGCGTCTTCTCGAACCAGAGATCGAGGGCTCAATGTGTGAGGATATTGCTGCCGGCCACCGTCGGTCGTGGGAGGGTGCGAATGTGTTTGCAATCGACGAGGAGTCGACAACACTTATTGACGATGCCATCTCACTGGAGCGCATTCCCGGGAAGTCAAATGAGTTCTGGGTTCATATCCATGTAGCCGACCCTGCAGCTTTTCTTGTTCCAAACTCCCCCCTGAGCCGCTGGCTCGAGGTTCTGCCACAGAACGTGTACCTCCCGGGAAACCTAGAGAATATGTTCCCTCCTGAGTTTGTCAAAAATGTCGTCACACCCAAATTCTCGCTAGACAAGAACCGCCCCTGCTTGACATTCAGTGCCCGTGTCAATAATGAGGGCAAGATTCTTTCCTCAAAGATAGAGCCTGGTATCCTGCCGAGCATCATCTACATCAAGGGCTCGGAAGTGTCCAAGGCGATCCCTGAGGACCAACGCCGCAAGCTCTCTCAGGACAAGCCGTTTATTGTCGGGCAACTTCCCGAGGATATCTTAGTTGATCGTGGAATGACCTCATATGAAGAGCTAAACCAGACACAAAAAGACGACCTCGCCGAGCTGCAGAGGCTGGGTGAAGCGCTTCGCAAAGAACGGGTTGCCCGCCTAGGCTTCCCTGGCCATGTTAGCAGACCTCAGGTGTATGTGGCCACCCCCAGAGGCTCAAACCACCAACAAGATGCATATATCCGGATTTCTTACTTCGAAGGCGGTCTTTCGGGTGACGTTGTTTCTTCGCACATGCAGCTTGCTGGCCAAATAGCGGCCAAATGGTGTGCCGAGAGAGGTATTCCTGCTCCTTATCGCACGCAGCCCCAAGCTGAGGAGCGCAAGTCTAAAATCCAAGGGCTATGGAAGAAAGCCTTCCCTAGTGCGACCGCATTGCTAGACAAAAACACAACTACCCAGGAGCAGAAAGAGGCTTTCAGTCAGTTGCTTGCCGAAGCTGGCGCTGTCGAGCTCTCTACCACGCCCGCACCTATTCTTGCTATGGGTGTTGACATGTACACCAAAGCCACGTCGCCGCTTCGCCGCTACACCGATCTGCTGCTGCACTGGCAGATCCACGGCGCGCTCGCCCACGAACGTGCCGAGGCATCAGCAAGCAAGAAGACCCCGATCAAGCCTGTCTTTCCCCTTCCATTACTAGACAGAAAACTACAGGCTGTGCGCAACCGCGAGCGCATCGCACGTCGTTTGGAGGGAACTGCGGGTTCTCGGCAGTGGATTCTACAGGCTCTAACACGCGCGTGGAAATTTGGCCAGGCCGAACTACCTACTACGTTCAAATTTACCGTGGATGATGTGTTAAGCCGTATGGTCGTAGGGTCGCTGGACTGGTTTGACCAGAGAGCCGTTGCGACATCAGACTCACTTAGCAAAGTCGTAAAAAAACTGGCAGAGGTGCAGAAAGGCGATGTTTTTGAAGTGGAGCTGGATGATGTCAATATCCATAGTAAGACCATCAAAGTCAAGGCTCTTAAAAAGCTCGGAGCCTGAACATCACTTGGTGGGACAACACATGCGATAAGAAGCTAGTTTTGTACGATTATTGTAAAAATATAGTATCGATCCAGGAGGGTCACGTATATTAAAGTTTAACTTCCAAAACTCAGGCCAGCTGTCTGAGGGCCATGACAATTTCGTGATCTTCCCACAGGCATTAGGGTTTTATCAGGGTTGGGTCCAATACCAAGTGTAAGTATACCTATTGCGCTACTCCCAGTTACCCCTTTCATGCCCCTGGCTTGGCTCAGGTACAGAAATTTAATTCCGGTTAGCCACCAACGCCAATCCTGGATCATATGCTCCCTGAAATACCACGTGATTTTTTGGACTTTCCCTATGTAGGTTCAAGGAAAGCGGAAAAGGCAAAGCCCCAAGGCAAAAAGAAACTATATAGAGGGAATATAGAGCGATTGGTCCGTAGGCGCCAAGCAAAAAATAAGAGGGCAAGACAGACGTAACGTCGGATGCTATGCAAGACATTAATATGCGGCTTCTGCTGAATGGGACAGTCTACAGATGTGTGTGTTGTGCTTCCGACCAGTGAGTGGGTGTATGCCGGTAAACGGTCCGTTTATAGGAGCGCTTATGTACGTCTGTACAGGAAATTGCAAAATACATACAATAAGCCAGCAGCAGGTGAGGCGCAGGTTAATTGGGGGGAGCGAGTCGAGACATGCAGCAATAAATAACACCAAGCGGCAGTAGGGGTAGTCTCGAGCATGTGATTAGCCGGAATTTCCCACAGCCAAACTATGCTACTAATTATGGCGACAACAGGCTCAGGTCAAAATTAGCTTGCTGGAAGAAGGAATGGAAGGGCAAGGGCTTGTTCTAGGGGCCATGATAAAGCGCTGGGTTGGCACAAGATGAGCAAAGCTTTACAGCTGCAGTGGAACAAATATGCTGGTGACCAAAATACTAAATATACATATAGGGTTAGGGTATACATAGACAAATCAGGTTGCGTTGCATGAAAGATTCCTCTCCTTCTCTTTTGGTCTGTAGGACAGCTGGGCTAGCATTCTACAGCTGGCTCTTGCCGTTTACTGAAATCAGGGACAAGGCAGAACTGCCCTGGTGCTGAAAATTTTTCTGAGATTCTGAGTCTGGATATCTTCATCTCTATTTTCTGGGCAAACTTGAAGAGAGGGAGAAGGGCGCTGGTTCAGTCTTCGTCAAGTCGCGTCTGGGCTTCTTGCCTTATATGGTTCATGGATGGGAAGATGGATGAGCTTGCTTGGGGGGCGGGCTCAGCACTCGAATCGGCTGCGTGCTAGTTGTGCAGGGCTTTTGGCCCATCCCCTTCTTCCTCTGCCTCCCCCCGGAACACCCCCACCACCCCTTTTGCATTGTAAGCTGGCTGTTCTGGGAGAGGGCTCAACTTGGGAGAGCCCCAAGAGGAGCAGGCAGCTTGAACAGGAACATGAGAGGCTGGCAAATGGGCTAGACGGGGCTTTGACCTTTGTTCACTCTTCTCCTAACCATCCTGAGCCTTTCTTTTCTCAACTCTTTTTCTTCTTTCCCTTTGAATTCTGCTGATCAGCCTTTCTTGTTGCCACGAACGATCGCTTACTTTTTCGGAGTTTTGGAAAAGAAAAAAATAAGGAAAAAAAAAACTTTCTTTTTCGGGGCTGCCATCGTCTGTCGTGTCATCCGTTGTCTTGCCATCACGACTGTTTTCCTTTTTTTTTTCTTCCTTCCTCCTCTCCTCTTTATTCTTCAAAGCAACACACCAAAACGGTACCCCCTGACGCGCTTACTGAATCAAATTTCTCTCATCTCGGTCTTCATCTTGGGGGTTTGCTTGTTGGACCCCGTTCACTCTCCTGGTTTCCTTGCTGTGTTCTGGTGCCTCTCTTCTGTAGCCGGTTTAGTGGCAGTCTTTTTTTTTTTTTTTTTTTCTGAGTAGCCTCAGGCTTGGTTGGTCCAGTCACTCAGATTAAGCGATATCAAGTGAACCAGCCCAGGCACCCATCGAAACAAGGAAATCAGGGTCCAACTCAACTGGCTTGGTTTGCCTGTCGTTGATAGTGGCCCATTTTCTGACCCGTTCATCTTTCTATTCTATTCTTTTTTTTTTTCCTGTCTGGATAGCAAAGTCATACTGCTTGCTGCTTTGCTTTATCCTGTCGTGCCCTGCCTTGCACTACATTGCATTCCCTTGTACACTGCTGCATATCGTTCAAACGGGCCTAAAATGAGCGAGTCTTTTGATTTGGACCTGTCCAAGGCTACAGCCAGCGCCGTGACCTCGGCTACTTCAATTCTAGTCGCCACCGCAGCGGATAATAGCCTCATTAGTCCCTCTGCTATTGATACAAAGCCTGGCTCGATTCATGCTCATGTTCCTGGTACTACTACTGCTGCTATTGATGTTGATGCTACAGTTGATGCTACAACTCCTTCAACCGCTGCTGTTTCTACTGCCGCCGTTTCCAATACGACCCCTCCAGCCTGCACTGAGCAGGAGGCTGATAATGGTGACCTTGATGAGAATAACAGCCAGATCTATAGCCGGTTTTCTTTTCAGTTTCCCTATGATTCTGGCTTACAGGAGGACGAAGACCTGTACCTAGAAACTCGTATGCTGGACCTCAAACATCAAACAAGCTCTAGTCCTAATCAATCAAAAGAGGAAGCGTACATCGAAAAAGCAAAGCAAGACAACAACAAGACTAGCGGCGTTGATAGTCCGACTGCTATTGTTCAGGGACCTGCTGAATCACAGTCCTCTAATCCTCTTGTTTCTCCTGCACCTGGCCCGAATCAGGCCTCTTCTTTCTCATCTGACGTAGAACAAGCCCAAAGGCATCAAGACCTAGATCGACGCTTGTTAGATGACGCTTTTCTCTTCTCACCAAATCCGCCGTCGCCGCAACAGGTAAGTTCAAGTCTAGCCAATGTGATCCTATCCTCTGCTATTTATCTTCTATTCCACCGCCGGCCTTCTTAGCACATCTTTCACTTGTATCCTTTTTGCTTCTCTTCTCGTTACCCCCTCTACCCTAGTTAATTGTCCGCACTACCAAGTCTGGTGTTCTTGCCCTTTCTCTTGGAAATCCTGTCTGCCCGTCCGCTACAAGCCTCCTTTCTCCCGGTTCGGTCTAGATATGCTTTGGGAATCGTCCCTTTGGTCGTTTAGCTGGGCCTGCTGCTTCTAGACCCTGTGATCTGTCTAAACTTTCCTCTTTCTCTCTCCTCCTAGCCTCTTCCTCCTTGCCCCGGATTTTTGCACCTCTCTATTCCTTGCCTTGCTCTTCCCTGCCTTGAATTTAATGGTTCAAGGTATCATATCATCATTGCTTTCGCCTCTCGCATACCCATCTATTGGCTCTCATTTCCGACCAGCTTAGTATTCCTCATTTCTTTGCTCCTGTCTCACTTGTCCCAATCTTTCAGTTTTTGTCTACTTGTATCGCCCTAAACTCTGTTGTCCTTTTCTGTTTTCCCTTCTATTCCCGATTCCTATCGTCCTATTTTCATCCTTTATTTTCTTTCCTTTAATATTGCTTTGCATTATTAAGTGTTCTCTCAACATACTATCATTATTGCCTCTGCCACTGTCATTGCCACTTACACGCCATAACCATCACTTGCTTTGCCGCATACACACATATCTGTGTTTCACCTGGCCCAAATTGTGCACACCAAGCTGGCTGGCTACCAATCCCCACAGAGAATAAGCTTCTTTCCACACCTTTCACCCCATCACTTCCGCCGTGTCCACCAAGCTGCAAGTCGTACAGTACACGCCCCCATCTAACCGCCGCCAATATTTTGTCTTACTCTAGACTGCACCAGTTGCCGCCCCTAAGCTTGTGCAACATCCTGCTGCTGCTCAAAATACCTTGAGCCGTTCGTCTTCTTGCTCTTCTTTCCACGTCCTAACCAAGGGCCTCGACTCATACTTTGAGAACGAGACCGAAGACGGGACTGTCCCTACCCAGTCTCGCGACCTGTTAAAAGGGGAACAAGATAACCAAATTGTCAAAGATCAACAGAACGGAGAGGCTAGATTGTCTACTGCCACTCTCCAAACTGCAGCTGTATCGTCAAGGCTATCCGGTACACTTACAACAGAGCCGGCATCTGTTCTTCCTGTCCACGATTTTGGCAACACTCGGCCACCAGCCAGTCCATCGACTTTGCAGCGAATCTCATTATCGAGCCTGGCATCGCCCATAGCGCAACTCCAAAGCCCAATCGCCGGTAGCCCTATCAAAAGAAAGCCTCTTTCAGCTTCCGCGTCTGCTCTAGCGACTCGCTTTTCTAACCCCCCGGTTCGCAAATCTTTGGACAAAGACAGCAACCTGATTAGCCCCAAGCTCCAACCTTCCGTCGCTTTCTTTCAGCCTCAGTCTTTAGACCAGTCTCTGGATTCTCTAGACAGCTTTCCACTGCCACCCAGTGTTAGAACTAGCAAAGAAAACGTCTGTGAAGAGCATTCAAAGAAGCTCACTGCTAGTCAGGGCGCTCTCGATAGGTACGTTCTCCATTTAAAGTTTATGTTGTGCCCCTTAATACCCTGCCTAAATAACTCCTTTGCCCTTCTCAATTCAAGTCCAATTATTGCGTCTTACATGAAGCTCTGGAATTACCTTTATGTCATCCTCCCTATCTATATCAGCCAAGTTTGGCTAGGGAGGGCAAGCCGGGCCTAAGACGGATTCCTTTTCTACTTTTGCTTAGGTTACCTTCGCTTTTTTTTTGCCAGGAGGACCGGGACCAGGGTACTGCGCTTTGACTCCTTCACTGCCTTTGTACCTTTTTAAACGAATTTCCTCATTTCATAAGTGAATGAGTCTAAGAAGTCTAGACTGACTGAGCCTGTACTGGATTGAATCCCTTTCCGCTGGTTCTCATTTCTTTGTTACTACTCCTGTTCTTGCCCTCCTTTTTTCTCCTTCTCCTTTCTTCCCTATTATGACTTGACCAAGTCGCATACTTGTTTTCCCCTTTCTCGTTTTCTGGCCCAAGCTTCTGACCATACAGGCTTTGCAGTTCTCGATCGTCCCTTCAAAACCCTGTTGACACAGCCGATCTAAACATCCACCCGGACACAGCGTTGACCACTGTCCCCCATTCTCGAAACACTAGCGTCTCATGTTCTGCAAGTAAAGAGCAGGGTGTAAACGAAACCAGATTGTACCAGAAAGAAGAAGAAGAAGAAGAAGAAGAAGAAACGAGCTTTGGCCTCCCCAACATCCGACCAGGTTATCTCGAAGAAACACAACCACAGGAACGATACGAACCGCAAGGTCCCTACCACCATCCTTTCTCTCCTGTTACTGCGTCTCAGCAGTTTCCTTACGAGATCGCTCCTAATACTTCTTCCAAGTCTTACCACGACTTTGCCTACGAAGAAGAGCGTGAGTCTCGCCTAACGCTGAGCTATCACCAAATTGATACTATTGATGAGGTGACCGAGCCCGAAACTTCTCCCAAGTATCGTGACTCGTTTCAGTCGTCGGTTTACAGTCTTCCTACTGCCGACTACGCTAGTCTAGACGGCCGTGAGCCTGTATCTAGAAAGCTTGGCCCCGCCTTTGAGGTCAAACACTCCACATATTCTACACGCCCTACTCCTACTCCTGACACTTCACAGCTTTCGGCATACCCTGAATCGCCGCCACCTCTGCCTCCAAAGCCAGAGGACCGTCGACTTTCATTCAACACTCCACCTATACCACCTCCAAAGCCGGGCGCGACCTCGGCTCAAACCGCCACAATTACGTCCCACGCAGATCCCGGACTCTCTTCCCCCATATTGCCGTTACATCCAACGGCCGAACTCAACAAACCTTTACCCAGGTCGCCAAACCAACCAAACTTGGATCAAGGGGAGCTATTTGTTTGGACGCCAGGTGCTGATTCGCCCACGAACAGTGCCTTTTCGTCCATTCCGTCTCCAGTGTCTCCCCAACGCACCTTCTCTACCGATGATACGGCAGAAGCTCCTGCAGACTCAGGAACATACACCACACCAAAAAACATACCTGCTCATGTATTGGCACAGCAAGACGCTATTAAATACCTTGAGGATTTACAAACACCGCCTGCGACAAAGGGCTTAACATCAACAAATACAACTGGCTCATCTGGGCACGAAATTAGCGATATGGAAGATGAACTCAAGGCCATCAGTGCCGAACTGGCAGCGTCTATCCGGCGTGAGATGGACTTGGAAGATATCGTAGATAGACTACAGTCCGAGGTTACCAACTCTGCCCAAAGCTCTAACAAGCGCACGAGTGACTACTTTTCCGACTCTGGTTATAGTTCAACCAAGTTTAGTGAATATGACCAGAGCCGGGAAGAAATTGAAAGAATCCAGCGCAAGGCCGACCAGGAGAAGGCCCGGATCCGACTGGAACTCACAACAAAGGTTCAAGAAGAGCGTGAGAAGCGTCATAACCTGGATCTAAAAATACAAGAGCTCTCCGCTAAGGCGATACGTCACAATGAGTCGACCCAGATATCTGCTGCTGACAACAGCCGACTAAAAGAACTCGAGAACCAGTGCGAAGATTTGCGCCGGCGTCTTTCCGACGAGCGCGAGATGAAGGACAATTTCGAGCATCTTCTAACAGCTCTTAAGGGCGAGCTCGAGGTTACCTCTAACGAACGCGACAACCTTCGCGATGAAGTCGTGCCTGAACTCCGGGCCCGTGTTGAGGGTCTTGAAGTGCAGAATGCCGAGATGTCGACTATGTCATACGAGTCGAGCAAGATCCAACAGGAACTCAAGGCTTTACGCGACGAGAATGACAACCTCAGAAACTCAAAGTTTGAGTCTGAGATGAAGACTCGTGTGACGTCATTGACGCGTTCTAGCTCTGTGGCGTCTTCATTTAAGTTGCAAAAGGCGCCTATGGGCCTGAGCCGTTCAAACACAGTCAAGGGGTCCGAGAAGGCCACTTCAATGGAATCTAAGGATGCTCTATTAGAGAGGCTCAAGGATGTCGAGGCACAACGTGATGCGCTTCATAGAGCACTCAAGTCTTTGCTGGAGCGCCAGGAATTCCAGAACCGCGAAAGCGAGAAGAAAATCAAATCTTTGGAGACATTGCAATCACGCCTGCTTGAAGGATCACCGAGAAAGGCAGGCTACGAGAAGGAGATTGAAAACCTAAAGCTTGAGATTACAGTTCTTCGCCGCCGTGCTGAAGAAGCCGTCGAACAGAAGTGGCGCGTTGAGAACGGCCTTCGCGGCTTGAAGACAGACCTGGATCGTGCTGAGGCTGAAATTTCTTCGCTCAAAACGCTGTTACAGGCAAACGACATTCTCATTCCTCCTGCCTTCAATATGGCATCGAGTGCAAGCATGACAACTCCCGAATCAACCAGCGTTGTCTCCTCAGAAAGCCTCAACAAAGCTTTGACTGACGTGCAGGAAGCTTACCAAGAATCGCTGATTAGGATTCGGTCTCTAGAGGCTGCTAGCACCGATGAGAAAACAGTTGCTGCTATTCAGCGTCTGGAGACTGCTCTTGCTAACATGACTGCGGACCGGAACGTTGCTAGGATAGAAGCAGATAGCCTGCGTGTGCAGGCCATGAATGCCTCTGCCAGCCAGGCCGAGCACATCAAGAGTGAGCAAGTGCTCTCTGAGCAGCTGCAGTCGTCTGCGCAACGCATCGAAACACTTGCTGCTCAGGTCAGTGAGCAATTATCGCTCAACTCGGATCTCCGCCAGCGTCTGCTCGATACTGTCTCTCGTGGCGAGGCTGATCGCCAGGCCAACGTTTCATGGGTCAACCAACTGCAGGAGAAGCTGCGGGTCATGGAGGAGCAGCTTAATGCGGCACAAACAGCGACGGATGAACGTATCGCTATCTACGAGGAGGAAATTGCCTCGCTCCGCATGGCCCAAAGCTCTCAACTTCAGCGTATCGGCTCGCCTATTAGTGGCGGCGGCTTACGGTCCCCTGGCATGCGGTCGCCGGGTCTTCGCTCGCCATTCCTCACTGGGGCACCTGACCGCGCTGCATCGCCCCTTACATCTCCCATGTTCCCGCGGTCACCGCGGTCGCCGCGCATGGTCAACAGCAAGTCATTTGAGGATGAGGCAGAACGCACACGCCTGCGCAACAGGGTACAGGAGCTGGAGAAAGCGCTGTCCGAGGCTGAGACGGAGATGCAGAACATTGTCGGCAAGATCTCGGAGGCGCAGATTCAGGTACTGACATTGCAAGAGGAGCGTGATGCGGCTTTACGCGAGACGAGAAAGGTGCAGCGTGCGCTGGAGGAGGAGATGGCACAGGCGAAGCGCCTGGCAGCTTAGAGGACGTGGTGGCAGTACCACGCAAGCCTACGCCTTTCTTGTAATCGCCATTCCTCTTGCGACTCGTTGCACGCACATGCTACCTACGCGCATACGCCCACAGATACACACATACATACACACAACATGACCGACATGGGGGGGGTTGTTTTCACTTAATGCAATGGGTTGAACGGCGTTCTTGGAGGCAACTTTGCCTGACTCTTATTTTTTGTTTTTTTTCTTCCTTCGGGTTCTCAGGACGGCCTGATGATAACACAACATAGAAGCAATGCAGGTGGTATCCTGGCTGGGGCTTTTTTATTTTTTTTTTCGATATCACGTGGTATATTTATTATCTTAGTTTTCATTTCTGGGGAGAAGAGGTGAGGGTCTTCCGGTAGGTTTGCTGTATATAGCTAGCGGTGGTGCAGATAGGTGAGTGCACATGCATGGTTATTTTATCTTGTTTGAATATTACAGTTATGTTAATCACCTAGAGCTTTACCAAGATGATAATGTGAAGCAGGCAAGACTAACAGGTGCATGAAGAAGCACTGAAACCGGCCATGGGGCGAGTAGCTAGAGGACTGGTGAAATTCCGGGAATATCAAGCAATAGGAAGCGCCGCCAGAGAGAAAGACTAGGAGGATACGAGCGAAGGAGGGAGATAGTGGTAAGATGAAAGAGGGCAGAGTTTGCGGCGCAGAACGGGCTATTTGCCTATTGATGTGGAGGAGGCAATGTCATACAAGGAGGGAGGCAGGACTTTTGCGTTTGGGTTATTTTTTATTATTTATTATTATTATTTTTTTTTTTTTATATTTGTTTTAGGGGCTGTCAGTCAACCAACTGCCCTCCCTGTCTGGGGGGTCTTTTACGCGATCTTGCAGAGTGCCTTGAGCCCATTTCTAGCGTAGTATTGGAATGCTTCTATTTTCTTTTCTCTTTCCTTTTGGGGAGATGGACAAGGCATATGGGAAATTTGGCCCAGATGGGTAGTATAAGAAATGGGTGGTATAAGACGTGCGTGAGCAGTATAAGACGCAAGTGGTATAAGACTAACAGCGGCGTAGCCTAGCATGTATGGGTGGGTGGGTATCTTCCTACTTGGTTGTTATTTTTATTCCATGCTAATTTTCTTCCCAAACGTGCACCTTGCCTGCATTCTTCCTTCTCCTCCTCTCTTGCTATTAACTGCTTCTCTGTTTGTTGTTGTTGTTGTTGTTGTTTTCTTGGGCTTTTATTTTTTTTTCCCGTCCCGCCAACGATCTCTCGGCCTTCGGTAATGTCTATGTTCTTGTTTAGCCCACTTTTGTCTTTAATTATAGTTCTGAGACTTTAAATTATCCTGTCAGCATGTCACGAAGCCCCCTCCTCCCCCACTCAACGAAGCTAAGGCCCAAAGTGAAGCTGGACCCTCGAGTCATCCATCAATGGCAATACCGAAGCAGGGAAGATCGGAAGACCGGAAGCAAGGAGAGAAAGAAGCTATGAAGATTGTAAGAGGAGAAAGCTTAGGCAGGCAGGCCCAGCAGAGGTAAGAGCTCTCGTGTAACCTGTGGGTTGGTGATGCCATGCCGTCTGTCGTAGAGGATATATGAACCGTACACGTCGAAGAAAGTTACCATGACGAATAGCAGCAACGGAGGGGGGCTATGGAGACTTGCTTATTCCATCTTTGCCTCTTTTTTCCCGTCCCTTGCATGAGGCTTGTTCCTTTCTTTTTTGCACTTGGCCCAAAAATAGAACAAGCTTGCCTGGTCCTGGTTAAAGAAGGGTCAGAGGAAAGGGTCCGACGCTAGTTAGAGAAACGAAAAAAAAGAGAGAAAAAAAGGTTAAGCAAGAGAAAAGGAAACGGGATCTAGGCAAAATCCCGTGGCACAAGTAGTACGGAGATGGCTTCTCTCCATCATTCTGCCCGGCGCAAAGCTTGACCGGATGATATGGTCGCTGTCCTCGTGTGGTAGTCTGAGACAGTAGCTTTAGTCACGCGTATATCGTCAAGCTCTGAAAGCGCTTGTTTGGTGCTTAGTACTGCGCTTGGGGGGGGGGGGGGGACGGGAGGGGCGGCGAGCGAGGCCCAAGACCC